>VCRD01001284.1:8983-131862 GCA_006783055.1 Trinorchestia longiramus
ACATTCTAGGGATTAATTTAACTTAATTGCGATGTTAACGACATCGGAAATTTACCAAAACCTTTCGCTTAAATTAATGCTGACATATTGATGCATCTTTAATTTGAAAATGCTTTATGCACCAGCTCTATCACACGAATTATTCGTGATAGAGCTGGAGAATTATTCACATGCTGAACTGCAAAAAAACACAAGGCATAACAATGCTCAGAGAGCGAGAAAAAATCTGCTTACTATTTAGGCAAGTTAAGAACTATGTATACAAAGTATCAAAGGTTTCTTCTTGAACATCATCTATGAGAAATGCGCTCAAAATTGATAGATTTTTCACTGCCAAGGGTGCAGTTTTCAAGTCTAAGATCTTAGGATCACAAATTAAGACTCTGGGACAGTACATTTTCTTCCATGAATTCAAATCAAAAGAATGTCATAACAAAAACTCAGCGTGAAAGCTCTAATTGCAGTGCTTATATTTCTGGCAAATTAATCATTTGTTAATTTCTTACTAACATAATAAAGTGTACTCTTACTTTACACATACTGTATGTGTAAGTAATACGTAAATAATGTTTTATCGCAGATGAAAACTATGTTTGGGGCAAAATTCTGTATTGACATTCCCCTTTGGTATAAGAATCATACGTAAATTGAAATTAGAGAAACACAGGAAAAACAGTTTTACTCTGCTGGTTAATTTAACATTCAACTATTACCTTTACGGTTGATCATTTAAATGAGCGATTTCTGTTGTCGACGGTCACGCATTTATTATAACTAGAGCTGAAATTTTGTAGTTCAAAATCAACTACTCATGACGGAAACCTATTTTTTATTAAGAATTTTCACATACAATTGAATTCTCAGGGTAAGTATTGAAAATTAAGCAGACCTCGTAACTTCGAGCAATGAAAATTTGAATGCTCGATTACGGCGTTCCTTTCAAGAAATCCACATTGAAACCGAATTGGTTGCTCGAGCTATTTAACGAACTTTTCTTGTATGTGTATTATAATTTTCGTTTAGTGCGTAAGAGCATAACAACGAGATCGTGACATTAGTATAGAAAGAACTGCAGATCAAACTTGCGTTTGGATTAAATGGATTTATCCACCTTAGTGGCCCGCATTTTTGCCGAAACATGAGTTCAGGCGTTAAATAACGGTAGTAAGATATGGAAATTCACGTTAACTTTGGTAGTAATCGTAGAATGTCTGACTCGTTTACTCAAATGAGGAGACTTGCTCTGACATATAGTGCGGAGAGCAACTTTGCTCATTATGTAGTAAATGGTCAATGCGAGTATATTTTTTTATCGTACGTTTAACTATCGACATTCGAAGTTAGGTTCAAACGCTCTGCTGAACTATTTCTTTGAACCATTGCTCGAAAATGTTTCCCAAATAAAGTAAGTTGGCACACACTTCTCAAGCAGTTAGTATTTTCTAATGATTTCTTTCGTCTTCTCTTTTATTCGAGAGAACTTGATTTCTTGGTTGGTACTCGGTGTGAATCATTTTTTGTTTCAGGGCACATAGTGACGGTGGTGCCTGTGTTTTCTCAGTACCCGCTTTGGTTTCAGGCTACGTACTGACGGGAGGACTGGTACCTCTTCTGTACCAGGCATCCCTGCACACCCCCATCATCCCAGTGGAGGATGTGTACGTGACAGGGCATCTCGCCGGAAAACTGGGGGCGCATCTCCTCCTGCATCACCCTCACTTTACGTGCGGCGAACTCCTCCTCGACGACTGCGATGCAATGCAGGTTTGAATTCGTTAGCTTACGATGCTTTAAATAAATTTTCTTTCTTTTTGCGATGCAACGCAGGTTTGAATTTATTAGCCTACCATATTTGGAATGAGTTTCGCTTTGCTTAGTATCAAATCAACGACACGTTTCTCCAAGCGTCCATGCATTTCGGTAGATGCGTAAGCCATCATGTATGATTATTATGAATGAAACACAATTACTCTAAATACTGTTAAAAATGAGCCTTATTAGGTTGCCTTTTTGTGTTGCAAATCTTCAACGACGGCCTCTTTTCCGAATCTGTAAAAATATGTGCATAGTCTGCAGGCACCGAGTTTTCTTCAGTAGAATGGAATAGACCGTCGGTTCCGGTAGATTTATATGGGTTCAGAAAGATGAGTTATTTTTCTACTTCTTCTTTTGTGAATATGCCGCTCATCAGCATTTCTTCTGGTTTTAATGCTTGAAGTTGCGGGATTTCAGTTGAGTCTTCTCGAGTGAACACAGAAGTGAAGTATGTATTTAGAATTCATGCTTTGCTTATTTTATCTTTCCGAGTTGAGCCATCAAGGTCAACTAGTGGTTCAATAGTACCTCTTTTGAGTTTTTTGTCATTTACGTATTTATAGAAGCTCATCGGGTTGGTTTTTGCTCGTGCTCTCACTGCAATTCATGTATTTCGCTTTGTACGTCTTATCGTTTGTTTAACAACTTTACAGGTACGAATATTTTCTTGAAGATAAGGTTCTGTTTGGTATCTTATAATTCTTTTGTATGACTGTTGTCTGACATTTATAAGGCGCTTAATTTCTTGGGAAAACCAAGGAGGGCTATTTGTAGATCTTATTTGCTTTGTTGGGATGTGATGCACTGTAGGAGTTGCGATTTTTCTTCAAGTTTCATGAAACATTTCTCAGCACTTTTGTTCCTCATTAGTGCAGTTTCGTAGTCAAAACTGCTCGACTCTTCTTTCATTAGCTCGAAGTTTGTCCGCTTGCAGTTTAGGGAGGTTTTTAGTTGAGTCTTATCGTTAGGGTCGTTGACTTGGAGAGCAAAGTCTATCGTACGGTGATCACCGATCTTTTCTGTAACTTCTAATCCATTTATTATAAGGTCAGGAATTGTCATGACGAGGTTCAGGATATTGCTTTGTATAGTCGGTTTGTTGGTATGCTGTTGTAGGAAATTTGTAATCATCAGATCGAGAAGCTTAGATACGGATACTCGACTTTGACCAGTAGTCCAGTTTATGTAGGGCAGATTGAAGTCACCGATGATTAGTGCTTCACAAGGAGTACTGAGAATATTTTCAAGAAAACCATAGAATTCATCATCATCGGCTGCTGTACAGATTGGGTTTCTATATGCAAGTACAATTTTGATGTTTTTTCTATGCTGCAGGACGATGGTGAGATGTAGTACTTCTATTTTTTCCGTTACTTGTTTGGTTTTGAATTGGGGTGGCAGTTTTTCTTCTATGTAGATAATTAGTAGAGCCACCACATCTTTCACTGAGCAAAGGCTTGTCGACATTGTGGTAAACGTATCGTTTTAATGAGACTTCTGCTGGGATGTTTCTTCTATTTAGATCTAACCACGTTTCATTGACGGCTATGATATCGTGTGATAAGGTTGGCGCAATGGCTTGTATTTCGTGCATTTTCGACCGGATACTTTGTACGTTACCAGTGAGTATGTTCAGAGGACCAATATTTTGGTCGATATTTTCGTTCTCAGTTCGTTCGCATGGACTGGGTTCATCGCCATTTTCATCAGCCACATTGGATGACTGATTTTTGCTATTTAATAATTTATATTTTTTTACTAAAGGCTGTCCTACATCCAGATATGGATTCACTCCTGTTGCATTTATTTCATTGCCGGGCTGGTGGTGGGGTAACACATTTTTACTATGGTTCTTTTCATCATTGCTTCTAAGCTGTTGTGAGTTTTGTGGCTTTGCAAGTGTTTCCTGCAGCGCCAGAGTTGCGTGCTGCAGAGAAGAGCCTAAGTAGTGTTGTCGTGTCTGGTGTGCTGCTCGTTTCCCTGGTGGCATGTTGAGCTGGAAGCGTTGTGTGATGGTAGGAAGTATAAACAAGAACGGGCTTTTATTGACCTTTGAGTTTTCCTGCGTTTTCGAGGAGCTTCTAATTTTGTATTAAGGGATGCAGAGGTGTGTAACTTAAGATGAATATTTTACCTGCTACTGCTGTACTGAATTCAAATTCGGCTTTGAATTCAAATTCTGCTCTGAATTCAAATTCTGCTCTGAATTCAGCGTAAATTGATAGGTCGAATTTCATTTATTGCCATTTTGAGGGATTTTGATTGTTGGGCTTAACAGGTTAACAGTTATGAGGTCGTACTCATTTGAAGACGGAGCTATTTGATCTGAATACTGCAAGCTTCTAGGTTTTTTCGAGAGTGTTGGACTTGAGGTTCTTGTTTCAGGTTCATCTCTGAGAGTCGTTGAAGTATTCTCGCAGACTGTAGTAGCGGTGTGTCCAAGCGTGGCGATAGTCAGTAAACGTCCTAGCCTAGCTTGCCCAACTTCATTACGATGGATGCTATCTTTCATGGAAATATCATGATGTCCGATTTAATGGGATAGTACTGAATGAATTAGCTATGAACTGTATTTGGAACATTTTTAAAGATTTTGGAACTAAGGGAACATTCAGGACCAACGACAACAATAAAAATACTACACTCTGTTCAACAGAGCGACACGCGTTTTCTAAACTGGTAAGTCTGTTGATATGTTAAATATTTTCTCGTTTTCTGTTCAGAGAATATCGGTTAGATGCATACTTTCAGGGAATGAATGAATCAGTGATGATCGAGATTTCTTGTAAAATTAGGATCTTTGTTGTATATCACGAAGTGAAACAAAATTGTTAAATGAAACATAGACGTAAAGAAAAATTAAGTTTGTACTGCAATTTTTTATGTTGCTGCTCTCTGTATGAACTTTCCTTTTGAATGATACAGTTCGTCAAAGTTTCTGGCAAAATGACTATGGATCCCTCCTATGAGACCTTCATTTCGAGTTGCTTGTGAGTGTAAGGGTGTAAAAATCGGAAGGCTGCTATTGGAATGACAGAATGTTAAAGCTTTTTCATATGTTTAAAATTTATGAAGATACATAGCATTCATTCATTGTATATGTGGGGAAAGAGAGAAACTTTTATTTTTCATTTGAGTTGCGATGAAATAAAAGGAATTAAACGTTGATTGATTGTATGCCCCTGTGTAAAATCACACTGGATTGTATGTTCCGTTTGTAAAAGCACAAAATGACTTCTCAGTCTTTAATCGAAATCATGCCATGTGCCATATTACTTTATGGGCATTATGAATGCATATAATATAACTTAAATTGAAAAGTTGGTTCTGGTGAGGAGGCACAGAAAGCTTATGACTAGAATGCTAAAACTAATTTCGACGATACAATCTGTTCACGCTGGAATATGCGCTATATAAATAGAAAATTTAATATGACGTGTTTGTTAATGTTGCTTGCATTTTTACTTCGCTTCTTTTACTGTTGACTCCTGAAAAAAAAAGAAAACCTTTTTATCTGCTAACACCCAGTAAAATATTTTCTTTCGATCAAAAAAAGAAAAATCTTTTGATGCAGCAAAATTTATTACGTTCTTCCTTAGCAAAAAGTAGAAAATCATTATCCCAAGCATGCGTTACAAGAGCAGGCAAATAGTTGCATGAATGATCATCAACAGCATAAAAATGCTTCTCTGTAAAGACTGTTTCTAATGACATATTTTCTGAGATAATGCTGCAAAGACGTGTCTCTCTGATTCATTTGCACTGAAAAGTGGAGACGCGAGATGCTTGACCATCAATTCACATTTTAGTGTTCTTCAGTTGTGTGAGAATGACTTAGATTTCAAACCCTCCGTAGCTTCATTCAAACGACCAGCAGCTTCATTCAAACAATGCAAACACCCTTCATTTGTTTAGGTTATCCGTGCTAAAAGAGCATAAATCATAACTCTCTTTTGTTCATCTTTCAGCAATTTTGCAGGACGCACCAGGCTGTATAGCGGTGCTCCCCAAGCTCGAAGCTAAAAATTATCTCGATTAATTATTGTGAGAAAATCATCACAGTGAATGCCAGGCTGACTACGCATCATTATATTTTAATGTAAAAACCAAATTCTCTTTGAGGAGGAGGTGATATGTTATGAGAGACCCTGTGCTCTCAGGAAGTACATAATATGTCATGAGTATTGTGCTACTTCTCACCGGAAGTCGCGCTTGTTGCACAGATGTACTCATTGTAGGTAAAGTAGTTTTTACTTTTTAATTGGTCAGCGGGCTCATTTTAATACTGCTTGTACAATGAAAAATGTGTATGAAAAATTTAAAAAATCGAATCGAATTTTGACATGAACGAATTCCCATTACCTAAAGATGCTAACGAAAAAAACAATAATATATCCTAGTAGAGATAAAATTATAAAATTGTCAATCTGCATATGGCAAAACCCTCTGCATATTGAAGAGGAATTGGGATAATATATTTAATAAAAAATGTTGCCAGAATTTTGCTTGTTGAATACACAGAAGTTATATTTTTTTTAATTTTTAACACGAAGAGACCAGATGCCGTTCGTAATTGAATTCGTATCGGTAGCACAAAGACTTTCAGTAATTATTAGGTAAGTCTAACAGCAGTAGATCCTTCTGGTTGTATCTACGCATACGTATGTCTAACGAACTCGACCTGAATTCTCAAAACTACACTCGAACAAGCCTAACACCCTATTAAATTAACGTGCATTGGTTGAGGAGGAACCTGTAATGATCTCCATCATAACTGCAGGCTAGAGCACACTTAAGCAATAATAAGTTTCATCAATAGAACTGCAAAACAAATGAGCAAGTAGATATGACGGCGACCAGCCGCTCGCGGACTGCATGGTAGACTTAAATTTTGCCCTCAAAGCAATGCTGCATGTTTAGAACCAAGAATGTAGATGATCAAATATTCCTAAAGTTAAAATACATAAAAATGATTCTCAGTTAGTTGTGTTATAATCTATGATAGATCTTTCATTTTGGGAACAATATTGGGTACACCACGGTTCTTCAGATAATAATCAATAATAATATTTCTTTATGCAATCAATCATTACATAAAGAGTGGGTAGCTGTTGCAGTTTTTACTTATCATTGGTACCTGATATACAGTAAGCTAATTCATGCCTTTTTCTGCAGGTGTTTACTGGCCACCACATCACACCGAGAAGGATGATGGAAATTTGGGACAAAATTAACCCAGTCGAGTACAGTGATAGTCCCTGCTTCGACTTCTGAAAACCTTAAGAAGCTCAACCACCTTCCACACACCAACCATCCACCTCCCACACACCAACCATCCACCTTCCACACACCAACCATCCACCTCCCACACACCAACCACCAGACTCTTGCCTGATTCTAAAATAACCAAATTTCAGCTTTTTGGGTTACCATAACAGCAAACTAAGGCAGACGAATGACACTGTTTATCCCTCAATAATTTTATTGTTCATTAATTGTTCTCATCTCAGCATGACTATTGGTTCGGCGGTAAGAATGTAATGAACATTTGATTACTCTTACAGTAACCGAAAGTTTAATGTTGATGTTTTACTGTTCTTGATATTTTAATATAATTTACGAATAAATGCTGCCAGTACGAATAAATGTATTATTTTGTTACTCTGACCAGACACATCTACGGTACATTTTCATACGGTTAATGATGAAAAATGACTTTTTATAGTACGCTTTACTCATAAACAAATAATTTCGCAGGAACCTTCACCATAACAATAAATAGTTTCAGTAGCAGTGACTAGTGCTTTTAAGGCACTTCACAGAGCCTTCGTCATAACTCAATAGATTGTCCAACACAACCGTAAATTTTCTGTACTCATTGCTGAGCCCATGATTGACCAGAATTTGCACAAGGTTGTGTGAACTCCTGGAACACACACACACTGTGCACAGTAGGCACAGAATGATAGGTACACATTAAGCACAGTACCTATGATGCATTACTGTACTGCAACCATAATAGTTCGTAAACCATTTTTATCACAAGTGAGATTCGACTACGTAGGAAAAAAATGAGCGACAACTGTTATTGTAAATTTTCCACAACCTAGTATGCTATTATTCAACTTCGAGGTTTACTAAAAATAGTGGAACAATAAAATTTAAAAGATACTGCATAGACGATTATGACGGCTGATCTGTGGGAAACTTTACTTGGACCTAAAAATTTACTTCACGCATTTAGTTGTTCTCTGAATTTACGCGAGCCTCTTCAGCGTCCAAGCTGATGACGTCGGTTTGAAACTGGTAGAAATATTTTTGATATTTTTCGGCATGAACAGTATTCCTAGGGAAACTATGAAGTTCGCAATTCAGGGTTTCCATCATCAAGTGTTTTTTGATCACACATTAATAATTTTATTGGTTGGTTAAAATCTTAGGGTATTTAAAAATTGTGAAGTATTTATTAAGCTTAAATTTTCTTGTTAGTGTTAAAATCTGAGTTAAGAGCTCATGTAGTACACAACATCTTAGTCGTCCAATTATCTAAATGCTATCTGAACGTTGACTTAGCGAGTACATAATAGTCTTAAATAAAAGGACTGCATGATGACCTACATTAAAAGACTAATTTAGCTTAAATATTTTCTGCGTTCAGTGCTCTTCAAAATTTTCCAATGCGGTGGGAGGGTGGATTTTGGAGAATTATCAATTTAAGCATGGACAGAGTTAGTCAAACTTGATACGCTGTTTGGATGTTTATACACTCTACATTTCACTGTACATTTCAATTTATTCTAGAGATGAAGAATAGTACGACGGTTTCTACAGCTGTAGCTTGAAAAGTGAAGCGTTTGAAATTCGGGGGAAAGGCTGATTCACACACAATACTTGTTCTTGTTGATGCATTATGTCCTTATGTATGTGGCAGCTGGATGCAAAATGCATGAAAATCCTTTGAAGAAGAGTTTTACTATTTGGCTTTCCTCGTAATTAAGGATGGAAATACTAGAGTACACTCAAGTCCATTCTTAACTCTTCTTAATAGTCACCAAATTACAGATTTCCTTTAAAATTTTTATGAGAAAAAATTCAAACCAAAAACTTTATCACCTTGTTGACATACTATAGTTCCATCGTCATTCACTCTGTAATGAAATTAATGTAGATGCTTGACTCCGAAGAGTGGCCTACAAACGCTAGCGAGGCTCCAATCTCGTTCTCTGATTGCGGTTCATTACACGAAATGCAGCCGCTGTTATTGCACGCTGAGAGTTACGAGGACCTCTTCTTCACGTGGAAAGCTTGGCCCAGCAATATTTTCTCTCATTTGGTAGCTCATATTTTGAATACATTTCGTTTTAGGCTTGTGGTTGCTCATTAAAAATAGTGGACGCGATTACCGAGCTGGTTTTGAATCGATGCTTGATATCGAAGTTTTTACATTAGTTACCTTGGGTTGGTCATTAAAATCGTGAATTTTGAATCAGCTTTCCGAGATTCATTTAACTTACCTATTCTGCAATGCTGTTCTGAGTGATTTTGACTGTACATAGTCGGCATGGTAACAATTTCAATTTTTCTTCATTTTTAGTAATTTTTATCAAAATATGTTCGAGATCAATTATAGCTCATGTCTTATATTTGTATTTACCGGAATATCATACTGCTATCGAATCATAGGGCAATACCCCGCCGAACTCGGTCTTCACGATACGGACTCGAGTATATAAGGCTCTGGATCTCTCTAATTTTTTTGAAAGTGACACGAAACATATAAAGAAATATATATATATATATATATATATATATATATATATATATATATATATATATATATATATATATATATATATATATATATATATATATATAGACGAGTATATGTATATTTATATATATATAAATCTATGCTACAATAAGAGCCGCGTCCGTCCGTCCGTCTGTCCATGTGTCACACTCTTCTAATCGATAGCTTTGATAGCAATATGGATAAAGCTTAAGAAATACAAGAAATCATTCTATTGCATTATTTTTCTGTGGCAATTCAATTCCATTTCACTTGCATTATGGTATCCATAAACACAATCGGTTTATTTATACAAATAGAAATTTTCTTTGGACTTTTTTCTGTTGAAATTCAACATGATCCTTTGATATTTTTAATTAATAATGCGAAAAGAAATATTTCAAATTAGTTTGACCAGTAACCTGGCTACCATTTAGTATAAGGCTAAAGATTTTGGAAATTGAGTTATTGTTTTCGGAATTGTGATTTCCTTGAAAATAGTTTTAAAAAGGTACCTTACTTATGGGCCACCCTGTATAATAGACGCTCTTACAGATTTAGATAAGAGGAAATTTCGTAGGGTATACATGTATTGTAAGAATTGTATTGTGGATACCAAAGGCACATTCATTAATGGGGAAACTGTTTCGCAAAGCCCGCGTCCACTGGCAAATTTAAATGAAAAATTTAGTAAAAACCGTGTTTTTTCACGTATTGATCTAGTAAATATATGAACACACGACGGTCATTCTTAGAATTACCATTCAATTTTACCACTTTTAAACCAATGAATTTCAACGGGTACTAACTGGGCCATGTTATCGGTAGACCAGATGCAGAAAGGAAGTTCAGAATGAAATTAATAAAAAGTATTCATTCAAAACACATTAATTCGTGGTAAATCTTTAATGCTTTCATTTCTAAAATAATTTCAAATTAGTCGAATCTAAATCGTGGAATTTCCACGTGAACTGTTTAGTTTCTATATAAACACGGTAAGGAGATTATCCTCGTATATTATCAAGACAGAGAATTATTCTTTACGAGTAGACGCTGACGATTCATTTTAGCTGTCGATAATTACATTATTACATTAGAGGAGTTGTTAATGTAAAAATGTACTAGTAATAAAATGATTATAATAATAAACAGTTGATAATGATTATCCATTAATTTATGTTTTGTTTTTTATGAGCCGTACATTCAAACATGATGTCTGAAACTATAGTTTTCATGACAATGAATGATGAATATTATTGCTATGAAATTAAGTTTCTGCATGCTTACCATATGATTATGACAGTTTTATCCATTTCTATAAACAAGCATGCTTAAGCTTTCAGTATTTTAATATTTTCTCATTTATCTCTAGCCCTCATGCAATGCTGTACATTTATGCCTCTCTTATTCTTGTATATTTTGTGCAAATTAGCTTTCGAATTTTGAAATGCGCCCATTATTTATCAGCAACGTTCTTTACCACCAGCTTGGTCGACTGGTGAGCGAACTCGCTTGTGATGCGAGAAGACCCGGGTTCGAGGCCTTCTGTTGCGGTGGTTAATTTATGTATGACCATCGCTTGGCTAGAATTACGGCATGAGACTTGGGTAGGAACACAAGATTGGGCCAAAAGGCTAGTTCCTATCGCCTCATTGTATTCTATTTTTTTTATTGCAAATTCTCTGTGTTCTCATTGTGTCAACTTTTATCGTCTTAATCTTGTATCAAGTGTTCCATAGTATAACTGGGGTAGAAAGTATTTTGGCCAGAAGAAATGCTTAAAACCTTATAACATGTAACTCTGTTATTGGGTCACTGCTTCAAGAGTCATTCTCATGCGTCTCCTATTTGTTCCGTACTCTGATCTTGTCACTTTTTATATTCTAGAGTACTGCATTTTAGTTTCATGGTCTGAGCTACTTTCACCTTTTAACGGATCCTCAGAGATTTAGATTTTAAAAATGGGCTCGAATCGTAGGAACTCACAAATTTTTGTCGACGATGATTTGCATCTCGGATGTGGCATTTCCACATTTCCATGTTCGAGCCAATTCAAATGTGGAATTGAGTTCCTTCTGTGAGGTTGAAAATGTGCTCGGCAGCAAGCTTTTTTTTCAGCGGCACCGTAATTTTTCCATTATTTTAAACTCGGAAAGATTTTCTATGCTGGTTGATGACAAAGATACGGATCTGATTAACACTCGAGATGTTTGCCTGTAGAATGCTTTAAAGTGGATGACGGGAATTTATTAGCTTAATCTTGAACCCTTTGTCTACTGACGGTAAATCTAGTAACCGCCTCAAATTTTCTTATTTAATAATGCTGGAGCACAGTAAGCGTTGCAAGACAGCTGTAGGTGTTTCTAAACACCACTTCTCATCTCTTTGATAATGACACAAGGTATCAATGACATGGTATTTTTTAAATATTAGTGTCTGTTTATGGCCTGTCAGCTGGTTCCTCAACCAGCACCTGTGCTGACACTGCATGCTATCAAGCAACACATGTGCTGACGCTGCATGCTATCAAGCAACACATGTGCTGACGCTGCATGCTCTGAACTATGACAATGGTTCAGTGTTCGTGGAAGTTGGAGTTAATATGTTCAGTAATAATGCTGACATACTGTCGAATCGGTCAATGATTTTATTTTATAACTCATCCAAATTAGCTTAACAGAGTGTTGCACGCTGAAGGAATTGACTTCGAATTAATTTATCAAGATATCTTGTTCTTTACGAACATCTACAAAGCACTGCGATGATTGAAGTCGTAGTACTGTGGAGCTAACTCTTGGATTTTTCTAGTAAATTTCTAAAAATTAGTTTTAGTTTGTGGAATTATCTTGCTGTTCCATCATTTCAAGATGCTCATATACGGCTTAATAATTGTTTCTATTTTCGCCATCAACACTTGTGCTCTAAAAAAAATGTAAGAAAGAAATTTAAGAGCAAATTGATTCAGTAAACTTTTTTTCATTCATAAGAAGTTAATCAATATTTCTCTCAACCTATCTTAGGAACCATCATATTAGTAAATGCATCGATCGCTGTATAATTCGAAGAAAGTTGTTACTAAAAGTTCGTTTACAGCTATTTTATCGCTGTCTTGATTTGGTGATGTTATTTATTTAATCATTCGAGAATCCACGCCCAGCTCGTTGCAGGCAAAGCTTGTTAGTTTATTTTTTCTGACCTACATATGCATAGATGTAAACAGAAGGATCTACTGCGGTTAGACTTACCTAATAATTACTGAAAGTCTTTGTGCTACCGATACAAATTCAATTACGAACGGCATCTGGTCTCTTCGTGTTGAAAATTAAAAAAAAAAACTTCTGTGTATTCAACAAAGAAAATTCTGGTAACATTTTTTACTGAATATAGTATTTAGACGCCCCTTCAATATGTAAAGGGTTTTGCCATATGCGGATTTACGATTTTATAGTATTTCTAATATCAATAATATAGTCTAATATTATTAACATTATAATATATTTTTAATATGTGCTAATGAAAGAACAATATTATCTTCATTGTTCTCATCGATGGCATATTTAGGCAATGGAAATTTGTCTCTGCCAAATTCGATTTGATTTTTATTTCTAATAAGTACATAAAAAAGTTCTATACCTACTGCTCATTTTTACATTTCATAATAAATTTCCCAGACTTGTGTATTCATTTACCCATGTGATTTATGGATTTGGTTGAATAGTGAAAAGACTATGTGGACACCCAATGCGGTTCCACAATCTCCCAACAAGGACTTTAAAATTCTTGGGTCTTAAGATTGTATTCCGTCGGTTTACCGACTTTTAAAGTATGAGACAAAGAGTTGTTATGAATTACTGTCTCATTGATCAAAAACCCGTCAATGGACTGGTTGCTGATGGTCAGAGGTTAAACAAAGCAAGGGAATGGCTCAGAAATTATTACCATTACAATACTGACATGTGTTCTGTGGTGTTCCATGAAGCAAACAATGCTGATTTCAGTAGGCAGAATTAAATTGTAATGAATGCAGTGATTCCGTAAAAAAATTGATATCATTATCAAAATCTCTTGTACCAAAGTCAAGAAAAATAAAACAATTAATATGGCTTTAAAAACTCATTTAAACATGAGCAATAAATCAAAGGACCAAATTCTACGGCTACCCGACGTTTGTATACGAATTCATTTTGAATAAACTGTGCAAAGTTTCATCAGCATACTGGAGGAGAAACATAAAGAAAACAAAAAAGTAACGGATGTTAGAAATTGATTCCAAACTTTGAAACCTGAGCTACGAGGGCCGTTCTCAAGAGTTCAAACTTATTTCCCCTGAGCAATGTAGACCTTTCAGCCAATTAACAGGGACCGTCAATTGTCTCAAAGCCGAAGATTCATGGACGTTAACCCAAGTCCTCTTTTTTATAGGAACGAATCGTCAAGCACCGAGAGAACGGAAGAAAACAAACACAATATTTCTCAACTAAAGCGCATAAATTTTTTTGAATTAAAATTTCAACAAATGGAACTCCCCTTCAGAGAATATTTCGTTCACTAATGCAGTTAACAGGAATTCAAATATAGGCAGTAAAACCCTGAATAATGTTCTTGATTGAAGTAGTTTGTGTACAGTATTATTGTTGTGTTTATGACTGTGGAGAAAACTTTATTGAATTGTTGGTTCATATCATGTGCGTCAAAAATAAATCAACGGCAGCCTTACGACTAGGAGGTAATCACGAAAAGGGTCCGATTGGTTTACCCCTCAATTGAATTCTATGATATAATATTTCATTCACTTCAAAATTCATGATCCATTAATACAGTGCACTGTCTGCACAGGTCAGTCTACTAGCGCTGTCTAGGCACCAGGATACAGTAGCTTTTCAATAGGCAGGAGCTGAGTACACTTCAGTCCTGGGCGCTGGTGCTGTGAGAGAAACGCACTGCTGATGAGGTTCTGTGTTCTGTCTCAAGCTCAGCACCTGAATTCGGACGAGGAGTTTCCCATCTCTGAATAACTAAGCGTGAATCCTCAATGAAAGAGAACAGGACAACAGTATTAACATTCATTTGCCCAATGTGAATGGGAATGGAATTCAGTTAAATTTTTTCCTGCTTTTTATGATAGTGTTTCGATACTGGCATTGTTTAGGAGCACATTCAGTAATTTTGCACTCATTTTGCACGGCTTTCAGGATGATTTGACTTGTCGGAAGAACTCTCCTGTCCAGTCAACAAAATTTTTCTCTTATTCTCAGCTATCAGTTTTTTCCACTCAGGCTTATAATGTTTGAATAATTTTAATTAAATTATAGTCTGATGGTCGTTTAAAAAACATACAGAATAAAAGGAGTTTTGTAGCATTCTTCCTTAGGTTCAATTAATTTTTTTGACGGAACTACTATAGTCACTGAACGATTTTATGGTGGCGTTCATCTGCTGCTAACAATTTTGCATGGAAAAGTACTACAAATTGATCATTTCTTCAATTATTTTGATAGCTTGTCTTGGCAGCTTTTTTATGTTGTATCATACTAATATATTACAGTCGATACAAAAGCTCTGCAGCCATATTTTATATCTTAAATTCACGTAGATAAATTCATTGTTCTTCTCACCATTGTCGTACTTGAAATCGCAGCCTTGCCATAATTTTCTCTCACTAGTCGACGACATATCTTGTTTCATAACTCGCCTTATAGTTGACGAAGGAATCACACCATGTTTATGTGAATGATATCACTTTCTGAGCTCTATTCTTATGAGTCGAATGATAGTCTTCACTTTACTCATCGGTTAATTTTCTATTAAAAATTGATATTAAAAAAACGTATCGTACCAACAAAAAATTATTTAGATGTTATTATGAACTTCTTGTAGTTATCAAACTTATGATTAACTGAAGAAGACAGAACTTTCAGTTTTTGTGACATCAGCATCTATGAAGGCTGCGAAAAAGTGTAATCAGCTTATAGACATACTCTAAATGCAGCGCATGAAGAACGACTAATCAGAGAAATATCGTAAAACATATTCACTTCACGCAGCATTTAAAGAATCATAATGCGCAACGTAGAGAATGTACAGCAACACTAATAATGAACGAAAGAGAAATGAATGTTTTTGATAACAATGTCACAATCAGCAGCTGTTAAAACAATGGAAAACGGCACTAAAAGAACTCGGAGATCAAAATTATCAGCCCTGTAAACTTGAACAATAACTGCAATAACATATTCATCTGTAACAGCGTACTATTAGGTGCAGCAATCAACGTTCTGTATCAACAACTCTCATTCAAAATGAACAATTGATGGTAGTATTCATGATCTCATAAGTCAGCTGTACCGGTAGATACTTAACTCCAACAGTAGATAGTGAGCATTTGCGTTAATCTACCATAAGCAAGGGAAAATATAATAAGAGTTGAAAGTCAGAAGTAATCTATAATTTGAAGAAACCTTCGATTAACTGCGTCAACGGACTATTTATACCAATATAAAATGTGCACCAACTACCGAATTGGTGTATCAATCGATGCCTGATGACAAACAGCAGCAGTATAAAGTAGACCCCCGACTGTTGGTTGGAAAATGTATTATCAGTAGCCAATGGGATGGAAACAGACGCGTACCTATCATCATCAGCAGCATTCGAGTTCATTATCTGCAGCCGTCCAGGCAATGATAGAAAGCAGTCGAGGCATTGATAAGAAGCAGCAAAGGCAATTATCACCACTAGTAAACACAATCAACGCTAGCAATCCAGGTATTCGTCTTCGGTAATCAAAACAATCATCATTGATCGAGGCTGGTGAAGGAATCAAAAGCTACGGTAGAGACGATCATCACTTGCTGTAGACAATCATCATCATCAGTCGTCGAGGCAATCATCAACAGAAAAGCAGCACCAGCCGGCACCTTAACAGCTCTCCTAGGGCTCGTTCGACAAGCAGAAAGTGTTCGCTTTGCTCTTTTTTCGCGTCATCTGGACAGCCACTCACTAATGCTCAGTTGGCCATGACCAGATTATGGTTGTGAACTGCTGTGCTGATGCACATGCTGCTTCTTCAAGAGGGGGAAGCTTAAAATAGATGGAAACACTGAAAAAAGTTCATTCCTCGATTTCAAAAGTTATAGATTCCTGTCAGCTTTTAGCACTCATACATTGTTTTTGATTATTATGACTATAAATGAAACTTTTGAACATTGCTTTGACTTCAGCAGGTATAGTATTGACAAGTGAACTGTTAGACTTTAAGACTGCATATACAACCAATGATAACGTAAACATGATTTTTGAACTTCAGTACATATTCAGATGAAGGAAAGCTCAAAGAAGGCAAACAGGCAACTGTCTCAGTTCAACTGTGATGTCAACATGCACATGAGCAATGTTCTTCGTGAGACAAACATGATGTTTGTGCTGCAAAACATTATTTTTGCGTCGACCTACATAGACTTAAGACAAATGAGTTTATTCTGATTTAATGGAGGAATAGTTTCATAAACCTAAACATGAAAAATTTAAGGTTTCATATACGATGAAACTGGAATCTGAATTTAGGAAAATGTTTCATTTTTAACTACTAAATTGTCTTGTGTATATAAGTATCTAACTAAGAAGCAAAAATTTGAATGAACTCAATGATATTTAGGTGCAACATTAACCAACAAATTTTTCATCTCTATCAGCCTAAAATTTAATCACATTTTATTTGGATTTGAAATAAAATACTTGTTACAAAGATTAAAGTTTCTGAAATATGTTATGAACAATTAATTATCAAGGACAAAGAACATGCGCAAACATTCTTTAAGTTATGGTCATTAATTTGTTTGGGGCACGCTAAAGTAAAGTTATTGTTTATTAACAGGTAAGGCCATCCTAGTAAGCAGTAGCTTACGAGTTTTCACTACGTAATTTTCTGAGCACTGATGCTTTACTCTGATGCAGTGGCTTACTGTACAAATGTGTACACGTGACATTTACCGTATGCCAATTAGTAACTAAAATAGTTTGGAAGAGTGTTTTCCCAGTAATATTTTGATTTTTGTAAAACTTATCATTAAAAAAATATTGTTTTCAAGGTGGGACGAAAAAAACGTCATTCAAGAATGTACAGAATTGATCTCAATTCATACTACATTTATTGCTGAAGATAATGGTAACTGACAATTGTAATGTTACTTTTTTCTTTTAAGATGAACGTTGACTTAGCATACAAACAACAGTAGGTAGAGGATTAATTGCAATTATCTATAAATTTTTCAAGAAAAAGAATGAACAAGAGCTTCTCTGAATGAGTAGCAAATGAGTGAGCCGACCTCTCTTGTGGATGGTAGCAAATGCACACTCTTTCCCTAAAATAATTAACATGTTTTGTTTTCAATACAATTCCTAGCATTAGGTCCTGGTTAGGCTTTTGAGAAAAATCAAAATTAACTCTGCATAAAGCAATTTTACTTGCTAACAAAATTTCTTGAACACTTATCAAAAGGCTAGTATTAGATTGTTCGGAAAATAATGACCGATTTTAGACAATATCTTTTATAAATCAAGTGAGAGACATTTGATGTTTAAGTTAGTGAAAGTATGAACTTTGAACAGCCATGTGTCTTTGCCATCTATCAATAAAACCATTTATGCGACGTAACTTGTAACTTAGAAGCTAGGAAATCCATGGAACCAGATTTGACCTCTTCTTGGGTTCTGAAAGTTTTGTTGTCCAAAAAATGGTCCACATGCTGGAAAAATGGTAATCCATAATAGAAAAAACAGGAGACTAAGGTGGTTGTAGTAAAGTTTCATATCCTAAGTCTGTGAGCTTCTGTAGAGTCATTCTTGCAACAAAAGGGCGTGCATTGTCATGGAGCAGAATTGGACCTTGCCGATTCATCAATGCAGGCCACATATTCTGTGGGAATGCATTTCAACAAATTGATCGCAGTAAACTTCAGCCTTCATGCTCTGATTACCATCCAAAAATCTGTAGTGAACAACACCAACTGTACACCACCAGACAGTCACCATGATTTTCTGTGGGTAAAATTTCGGTTTTGGAAAGTGTTTGAGTGCCTCATCACAATTAAGTCATTGACCTGATCGTTTCTGATTATCATGAAGAATCCAATTTCCGTCATAGGTGACTAAACGGTCAATAAATGGAACTCTATTGTTTTGCAAGAAATGCATCAAACACAATTCAAAATGCCGTGCTTGTTGATGTTCATTGAGTTCATGCGGGACAAATTTGTCGAGCTTTTTGACCTTGCCAATTTGCTTCAGATGGTCCGACACAATTGAAATGCTGACACCAACTCGCTGAAAAATTTCCCTGACACTTTGTTCTGGGTTTTGGGCGACAATCGCTCTCAAATCTTCATTCTGAAGAATGGGTGGCAGACCCCTATCAACTTCATCTTTGAGGTTCTCAACTCCATCACCAAATTTTGAAACCATCTTTGTACTGTTCTTTCACTTGTTGTGCCTTCTCCCCAAGCCTTACTGATGTTTGCAAAAGTTCGAGCAGCACTGCTGCCGAGCTTGAGCACAGGCAAGAAAAGTAATCGCAAGTCTTCTTTTTTCATGTTCAAATTGAGGGCTGTGTCACTTATGAAATGAGTTGTACATGAAATAAGTACAAAAATATTGTAGAGCACCTGTAGATAACTTATTATATTCTTTGTTTACCTGACTTACAGAAAAAACAACAGTAAAGCCAATTTTAAAGTATACCTTCTGAAACGGCCATTATTTTCCGAACAGCCTAATACAAATGAAAATTTATGTTAACTGATCCCAAGATGAGGAAGACAGAATATTTTATTCTGATACATTAGTTCTAACAGAACAGTAGTTCTGGCAAAAGAACTGTGCGCAAATTAGTGTCATACGCGGTGGATGATCATACAAACTACTTGAGGTCGTGAAGAAACATTCTTTGAATCTGTTGAATTTGAAAATATGAGCATTGTTTGCTTCCTATCATGCTCACAAAACGTAAAAAAAATTACGTTTGCCACGAAAGATTGTATTACAACTATTTTCCTTAGAAATTTGGACAATATTGTTGGTTTTAATCATTATTTAATTAGATAACTTATATCAATGGGAAGTTTATTTTTCGACGGGTATCTATTAGATCACTTAACAAATGTCATGTTACAAGAAGTTATAGAAACGACTGAAATCCATTCATCCATAATGCATAGAATTTATTTCATTTGATATATTTAATTTATTCAGAAGGAAAGTTGCAGCTGAGAACGAATGAGTAAAGTCTCCGGTGGAAAATTGTATTGTATTGTTGTGATGCACTGAACTAATATAACTATGGAGATATTCAAGTAGGAAGTACAGTGATGGATCTGCTCGGAACGTTTGTTGATCATCGAGGATGATATCACAAAAAAAGTTGAAAATCATAGGCATCAATAAAAAATGAAAGGCTTTATTCGAAATTGTTGTTTATGACCCGAGTGATATATTGATTGTTTGTTATAGCAGTTAGCGAAAATTACCATACACACACTTCATTCCCATTTATTTTTTAAGAACCACCAGCCCTAATTGAGTTCTAAGCATCTTTTCTACCTTGGTTTAGAGAATCTTTTTTTTAGAAATATGAGTGTTGAGACCTTATTGAAACATTTATTAATTGATTTGAACATTAACACATTGTCACACTGAAATTTTGATCAATTCAACTCGCTCAGAATTTGACTCATGCTGCTACCTAAATTTCACATATGATATTGACTGTGATCACGCTGAAACTTTGATCAAGTTACCCACTTTGTGATCGGTACATGTTGCTTCTTAAATTTCACTTTAGAAACGATTGCCATCACGATGAAAGAAACAAGTTCCTAATTCCCTCAAAAGTCATCGGGAAGTATTAACTATGAATGTTCCAAGTCCCGAATTAATTATTGAACAGATTAACTGAATTTCATATTGAAATGAATGAGTAAGGATCACAAACGTGAAATATATTTAACACCTTGAACGTATCCTTCTCGAAAATTGTAAAGGTAAGTAGGCAGAGGGAGTTTTTGAGGACTTGTTAATTTTGTTTTTTGTTTCTTGATTATAGTGTGTTATTTTAAAGAAAATTTGCTTAAAGTGAGCATATAACAAAAAAACTATAGCTGACAACAGAAGAAGATGAAAAACGGCAGGAAATTCTACTTTATTAAGAGACAGTAACATGTCAGTTAAGCGTTTCCAACAGTTTCACATATATGAGAAGAAAAAAACAACCTCTAGGGAAAAGTTAGATGTTCTCTTTCTTTGAATCGCAATGATCAGAGGCTCAGAGGCTCGCAATGATCAGAGGCTCAGAGGCTAGCAATGATCAGAGGCTCAGAGGCTCGCAATGATCAGAGGCTCAGAGGCTCGCAGTGATCAGAGGCTCAGAGGCTCGCAATGATCAGAGGCTCAGATCGTAATGGACAAGCAGTACTGCTCAACCTCACGCGTCATCCGATTCGACAGCGGCATGAAATTTTACTACGCAGAGAGAAAAAATGTGCAATTAAATAGGTTTATTGAAATCCTAGGCAATAATAATATAACCTGGTCAATCAAGCTTAATTACCAATCTATTCATTCCATTATTAACTAAGGCGAACAAGTTTACTAATTAAGGAAAATTTTTTCAATTACAGAGAAGTTTTTCTATTAAGCAGAAGAAGTTTTTCAACTAATGATAAAAAGTTTATCAATTATTGCAGAGTGAAAATCTATTGATTGATAATTTGCAAATGCAGAAGTTACTTCATAAATTTATGCAGAGACCTCGAGAAGCAAGCTAAGGGACAGGCTGAGGCTCATGAAAGAATGGGCTAGGAGAACATGTAGCTCAGCACTGTAGCTGCCAATGCTATGGTGCAATCCTTACACGTAAAGGCGACCATTTTCCGGTGCTCCAGCAGTTATTATCACCTCAGGAGAGTCAATTTAACGGTTACTAGGCACTGTAATCCCACTAAAAGATTTACGCTTCACACACGTCCATTCTGGACTTCAGTTCGATATGAATGGGGACGATCTAATGAATCCAGCCCACAGGCCTAAAGCTCCACTGCTTCGTGCAGCTTTCACACTACTGAGTCAGGGATGAATGGGATGTCCTCTGCCGTGTCGGCGAGTCAAGCCAGAATTACCGTCGTAGAGCAATCACAATTGCGACGTAGCCTTCATCTTGCGCTTAGGGTTAGTCAACAGACCCTAAAGTCAAGCAGAAACCCCAAAGAAGTTTCCTAGAACTGGTCCACCATAAACCCAGGGATATTTAAGTCATTCCTGTGTATGTATCACCAAAAAATAATTGTATTGAATTAGTTGAAAAACGGCTCTTGTCTGGATTTATTAGGAATTATATATTTCAATTCCAGATTATTATTGAAAGTAATTTGAACTTTGGGCTACAACATGAGTATTTGCAATTTTTAACACCTTTGCTTTTTTGTTGAAACATGAAACACGAGTTGTGGTGGCTTTGCGATAAAGGAAGTATTTTAGAATTTATTTTAGGTTATGCTGTCTTATTGCTTATACAAGTGATGGGTCAGATTGCTTTATAATTCATATTATAATTCAGATTTAATCACAGAAGATTGCTCATAAATGTCACACATGCGCTTTCGCTCATGACAATCAATACGTTTTTTTTGCGTTTTTGTGGGGCTCTTCCACGGATATTGAAGTCAAAAGCTGAAATAAAAAACTGGTCTTCAAGTACGATGATGTACTAATGAGTGAGTTAATCTGACGCGAGAAGCTTTCATTTCATGCTGACGGTCCCGTCGATATCGAGACACTAGATGGCCGAGAGTCTCAATACTTGAATAAATAAAGCCGGACAACTAAATTTTTGATGGAAGGCTGCTGCTGTTTGCTAAGATCATAAAACACCAAAAAATCTGCTTGAGACCAAAATCTATAGCACAGTGTTTGATAGCACAAAAAATCAAGATAACTTAGTAAATTTCACACCAAATTCTATAGTAAAGATTTTATATACAAACAATGAATTGCGTTTTATTAATGGCTGAATGTAGGACACTTACAAAAATAAAAAAACTATGCGTAAACATTTTCATAAACTTTTTACGAATTATATACTTACTTTTAAGAAACACTTTTTGATGCATTTGAGCAATTTTTATACAAATTACGCATGAAGATGGTTTTGTTTTGATATTATAATTATTAATTTTACCCAAAATCAGGAGGCAAAAAACGAGGAGATTAATTATTTTGATCAGAGCAAAGCTATGAAAAAGAGCTTGATCGATAGCCAGAAATTTGACCAAATAACTTTGAAACTAATTCATTCATTTAAAGTGAACATGGTCTATAATAAAATTTGAATGACAGTCGCACCAAGAACGTGACGTGGTTAACTGTTACTTACATGTATGTATGTCAAAATGACATCGGCCAGGTCATTCTGGAGCGTCCTGGATCTCGTCACGCTTTTCTAAAAACAGTGACACTTCTCAGGGACAGCTAGTGTAACATCGCTCTGATACATTGTGCATAATACCGTGCGATGACAGTGCTCAAGCGATCCATCAAATATTTTTTGAAGTCTGAGCTTCCTAAAATATGAGGAAGAGCAGGAGTTTCTGAGGCTTTATAATCTCTCTGCATGAACTTGGGACACATTTCCTAACCTTCAAATGAAGGAGGAACGTGAGGATCCGCAGTATATGGCTTTCATATTTTGAAACTAGTGCTATCTAGAAGGAATTGTGAATAGCACATCGAAACTATGGAGTTTGAGTTCCTGTTTCATTTCCATGGGTGTGTTAGGCGAGAAAGTAAAGTGGGGTGAGAGAAGTGAGAAAAGGGACATTATTCGGCAGGAAAACTAAAGCAATAATTGCGTAAGGGCAATATTCTTGTTCTCTAAGATATGACACTTCAGGCTCGTATTCTCAAAGAATAAGTAGATCGTTCGAAAGGTTACTCAGAGTAGCTGTGTGAATAGCAATCTGATTATACATGTATAAAGGCAAAGGCAGAAACTTCAGCCTCTTTCTTGTTATTAATAGGCTTGTAATGAAATCGTGAACATTACACTAAAAAAAGCATAATCATGAAACTAGTAACGATGATGTTGGGCTGCATTTATAACGTTGATTCCAGATATTACAGGATATGAAATAAATGCTGTTACAAAAAACAAACAATTTGTTTTTGAAAAAATCATTCATTTCAACGTCTGACTTCATCAAATAGGAAGTAATATACAAATATATGACTACAAAAAAAAAATGATTCAAAATGCTTCCCTGTTCACCTCACTTGTTCGTGAAGTTTTTTAGGAAAGTCTTTAATGGCCGCATGAACTACACTCTAACGGTATTTTCTCCCAACATTTATTCTATTTTGACTTTTAGAATTTTGATGCACGGACACGGAGTAGATCAGGTTTCTCTTGTTCTTTTTCTCAACATTCTGTTGATTTTGAAGTTTCTCAGTAGTTTGAGTGTTTCATATGGACTCAGTCCCTTTTCATGCTTCTCTACAATGAACTTTCGCAGCAATTCTACAGACGTTGTCAATAGTTATTCGATAATTGTTCAGTAAAAAATAGCTACATTCATGATAATTATTTTAATAAAATTAAATTGGGTAATATTTGTGAAATAATAATTGTTAAAATGTATTTTAAATATGTAAAAAAATTTTGCCTCACCTTGTATCATCAGTTCAACCTCTCATTGAGACCTCTCTCTGAATGAGAAATAATAAAAGAGAAGAGCTCTAAACCTCCTCTGTAACTTTTATTTTTAACTAGAGATTAATTTTGATGCATACTTATTCAATGAAAAGAAATAGTTGATGCATGGTGATAGAAATTACACTAATCATTAGGTATTTGCATCAAACTAAATGAAGCTGACGTTTAATGCTTGTAATTATAAAGGGTTTCGTAAGAAGAACATCAAATGAAGAAAATTAATAGAATGAGGTATTTGATAGCGCACTCACGACACATGTATCATCAATTAAGGTGACCAATGCAATTGTTGGCTAATGTTATGCCGAAGATATATTTTAATTGTGAAGACACATGTAAGCCGTACGGTTATCAATGATTCATATATCATGATGATCATACATGACAATGTCACACTTGCATTTGTCTTATCAAGTTGTACGCAACAGGTACGAGGTCATAAGCACTTCTGCTGTCCCAGCTAAGACGTAATGACAGTAAATACGTACACGTTTGTTTTTCGACTGTGATATTTACAGAAGGCAAAGAGATTTCTGGAAATTCTCTCCAAAGGCTTGACTAGGAACTATCCATACGAACCTCAACACTCATTATAATGTACAGCCAATAATAGTTCTAATACTCTCAGCGATGACAATCCAGTCCCGTACACAATAACACTTTGGTGGACACTGCAAGGATCACCATTAAACAGAAAAAAGGTCTGGGTAATTAAGCTGAAGTTTACCCTACTGAGCTCACTTTTGTATTCACAAAACGTACAAGACTGATAATTGTGCTCGAATTACATTAACAATTTTGAATATTGAGCGTATGAGTATAGGACGAATAATTATTCAGTGGAAAGAAACAAACTTGAAGACGTCGAAATAGTGGTAGGCTTGAAATAGTTTATGTTTGTGATCGGCGATCTCGAAAGAATTAGTAATAGTTATCATCTGAAAACGTGTGACGGTGAGGGTCATGAGGGTTGCATAAGAATTTCTGATTGCATGATGTATTGGAGATTGAAACAATTTAGACCCACAAGTTCTGAATTCATGAATGATGGCGAAGTTTGAATGAGATGGGAATCATGTGCAGCTTCGTGTGTATGATGCATCGCTTTGGCAATTCTGAATTTCAGAGATAGAATGATGATCAAGAGGTAACTGTCCTGGTCATGATGATGGTCTAAAATTTTGTGCAATAACAAAAACTTATATTGGCTTTCATGAATATTTGAATATCATATCAGTGGTAACATCGGCACTCGTACACCCTAAGCGTAGCCTGAGTAATAAGTCTTGTATATAGAAAGTGTATTTTTCTGTTCTTCGAATGTGTGCTAACAATGACTCAAGGTATGTTATTGTAGTGGGCGTTCATTTTGTTGGTAATAGTTGTTGCTCATATATTATCGTGCATCGTCTGGTGGTCGTTTAAGATACGTCCCATGACAAAAATATAAGACATCGTTCTCATGCGCTTATCTCAGGCGCAGAAGTTCCAATCCAAATTGTTAAGAGTACTCATTTAAAAATCGAAAGAGTCAGAGTAGTTCAGATTCGATAGTTCTCAAAAAAATATTTGTCCTATGAGCTAAGAATATACATTATATTGTATCAAAGTCTTCTGTTCAGCAATATTCTTTGAGGAAGTAAACATTATCCGGCGATTCGGGCTTATACGAACTAGCGTGATGCGTGGAAAAGACTATAGCGTGTCTTGCCTTGCTTCACTTCAAAAGTAGAGGCTACTGTCAGCTCGCTGATACTTTTTCTTTGCTCTGCTACCTATTATTGATCGGTGTCATGATATTTCGTGCATTTGTGTGTAAAAATCAGTGATATCTTGCAAGTGTGCGTTACCTTCACCTCAAATTAGAAATGGAGAAAGACATAGTGCTGGATATAAAAATATCTTCTTGTGTACACCTACTCTATTCAAAATTTCACATGAGCCAAGTAGTTCTGAATACCAGAAATCGCCTCTGTCTTAAGGAGTGACATGGTGCACGCTCCAATGGATTTTTTATTTTCTCGACTGACTCTATACATTGCAAGATAACAACGTTCGGATGCAGTTCCTAAGCGATTAAAGAAACATTGGAGTTGATATTATGGTATAAAATGATTGTCACAGTCTTTATATTTCCACCCCATTCAAAATTTAATAAACTTATCTGAAAAGGAAGTAATAATACCTTTTCTGTCTTCACTGATTAACAATAACTAGAAATTCGTAGTTTTTACGTTTTCAAACCTTCTAAATCTAATACATGTGGAGCACTTCGTTCTGGGTGGTGAGCGATGAGAACGTCAAGACTTCAAAGCGTTTCTTTACATGAGAACACATGATTTAAATTTTCTTGAGTGTGCCGTGTACGGAGCCCTGGACCTGTATGTGCCGGTTGGGGGAAGTTACATGAGAAAAAATGTAGCGATGTGGAAGTGACATCCTAGATATACAATAAAATTTTGCACCCTAAATTGACAGTCCTGTCTGCTGATGCCTGCTCAGTACTCTATTTGAGTAAGACATTCCCGAGGGCAAGATTATTACAGAACAGTAGCGTTCGCATGAAAGTCTACGGATTGATCTACCAATATTTAAGTTACTCCTAGATTGGGAGACGAAACATGTACACACACAGTGTATCTACATATATATGTAAAATAATTGCACTCTGGGTGACAAAAATAAGGGTTACACTAAATCGTAGAAAGATTTTTGGATAGTGTTTTTTGCAAGGGATTTGACAAAACTGTTACACAAAAGAGGGATGACTCAAAGAAACCGATGCAGATTCAGAATTAAACAAAAATCGTTGAGTTTGAATATGGAGCATATACATAGGTACTACATTAGGAACATCTTCTTCTCCGGCATAGTGGCAGAAAAATCGAACGAGGAGAAGCTTTTCACAAGCATAAACCTAATTTCTCCAGCCAAGGCTCATGTTAATCAAGACATCTGACTACATTGAAGGAATACTTTTTTAGGGATTGGATGCTAAAAATTTGTAACAAACAGCACTTGTCTGAGAGCAAAAAGTGGCCTTCTGAAGCTATATTCGTTAAATTTCTTGAAACGAGTTCAACAGCATCTTAGGTAAGCACGTCATATAATACATTCTTTTGATTGGAAGATGTGCTAAGGGTTGGCTTAGAATTGGATCTCCCTTGTCTTCTATTTTACTGGTGTACAGTGTGCATCACAGCGTGGGATACAAGTAAGTGAGTTCAACACGCAACCGACAAAGATATTACCCGTCATACTCATCAGACTTACATGTGATGAGTATCTGGAATGCACTCTGTAACGCTTAACATACGGCCTTTTTGGCAAATCTACGCTGCTTGAGAAAGACGAAGAATGTCAGAGTAGTTGTGTGAAAATTTTAACTGACATACCTAAGTTACCTCCATTTTTGAATAGACTGCAGTGTACATATCCTCTAGAAACAAATTAGGAAACAGTTGTGCGTCATGCCTTTTTCTTCTGATATTGCGTAATAATCATTTCTAATTTATATTTTTTTCACATACAGTATGATTTTTATTAATCTAGATACCATTTAAAAATGATTCTAAGCTCAAAAAGTTCAAAAGTAAGCACATAAAGTACTTGTGAGGTATTTCTTCCCTATTATTTCAATTTCGAGAGTGCTAGAAAACATCACAGATATTTAAAAACGTTGCAGCAGGGCTTTAGATAATGAGAATATAAATGTACCAGGATTGTACTGACAAGTAGTGATGCGGTAATAATTGTCTACTGATCATCATCTTAACACTTTAGCTGTCAATGACGGTTGGTATATCCTACTTCCTCTCAACAAAAGTGTTTCATCTTATTTCTCTAATTAAAAAGATGAAATACTAAACTAAGTATGTAAGCTGTTACTGGACAAGTGCAAAGATTCTGTATTTGTAATAAGTAATAAAAGAAGTTAATTTTTCACACAGAATATTTTTTACACCTTGGACGAGTTATCTGGCATCACTGAGAGAAAAAACACGTGTATTAGTGTTACTAAAACGTGTTCACAAAGATTATTTCATAAATCAACGGATTATATTACAAAGGAACGAGTTTCATTTGAAACTCTCATACATGGAAAAATTGAATACATTGCTAGCTGAAAAATGAACTCTAACAAGGTGTTGACAAATTTTTATTCAAAATGTCACGCAATTAGTTTAGGCAATCGGAAATAAATACAATACCTCTACTGGAAAGATGAATTCGTTTTCAAACCTTTGTAAAAATACTTAAAGACAAATTAGAATTGTTTTTCCATATTAGACTCATGTTTGGTATACAGGTATGAGCTGGAATACATGATTCTTTTTAATGTATTCAATTTTAATGATGTTGATTAGGAAATATAAGAATGAAAATAAAAAATTTAACATTGAAGAAAAGTCTAATACTTGAAATCGGGTTGAATTATTTAAGAAAATCAAAAACAGGTCGAGACCCTATTGGCAGGCCTGAAATTTAAAATTTCTACAGATTTTTTATTCCTTAGAACAACACATACAATACTGCAACTCATACAATATTGCAACACATACTATACTGCAACACATGCAGAGGAAGGGTACTTTGGAAATCATGAATTAATGAATAGAATAGAAAAGAATATAATAGAATAGAATGAGGCTATAGGAACGAACCTTTTGGCCCATTCTTGGGTCGGATAATTACTTCGATAATTATTCGATTCGACATGGTTGACGCAGCTAGAAATACGGCATGTTTACCCAAGTCCCATGCCGTATTTCTAGCCGCGTCAACCATGTCGGCAGCGGGATTCGAACCCGGGTCTTCCCGCTCGCAAGCAGATTCGCTCACCAGTCGACCAAGCTGGCGATGAATTGATTCAACAAACTAAAAAATTATGCTCATCTTGTTCTAAGGAAATAAAAAATTTAGCACTGCGGGCTCCAACATGGGCCGCTGGAGGAGCTCATGACCAGAAATAATTTAGGATATCACCTAAGTAGTTTGCACCTCCTAAGTAGTTTGCATCTAAGTAGTTTGCACCTAAGTAGTTTGCACCTAAGTAGTTTGCACCTAAGTAGTTTGCACCTAAGTAGTTTGCATCTAAGTAGTTTGCACTTAAGTAGTTTGTACCTCCTAAGTAGTTTGCACCTAAGTAGTTTGCACCTAAGTAGTTTGCACCTAAGTAGTTTGCATCTAAGTAGTTTGCACTTAAGTAGTTTGTACCTCCTAAGTAGTTTTGATCGTAGAAAACCCTGAAAGAGTAAAGCTGTTATTATTGGGTATGATTGTGTTATTTTGAGAGGGGAAGGATTGTATTGTACAGGGTGTCCCATAAAGTCTCATATAAAAGTCTCTCATAAAGTCTCAACAGCACCTCTTTCACAAACAGAATCCCTGAAACACATAAATGCAAAATGTAATTAAAAACTTTGATAAACACTAAATCCAATAGAACAAATTTAAATAAATATTTTATCACTTGCATTTGTAATAAATTTTTAAAACGGTAAAGAGACTTTATCGCCCCTCTGTAGATTTAGCATGTCCGGGACACATCGGTGCAATTTTTTTTGCATCTAACGTGCCTTTACAGGCGTGTACAGACAAAAGGCTTTGTATACGTGACGCTCAAGAAAATATAAATCACGAGTGCACATCAAACTCAACGCTTTACAGAATTAATAACCACTTGTACATTGTAAATGAAACATTTTAATACTACGTATCTAAGAAAAAATCTAGCTACATTCGATGTTAACTTCATTCATATATTAAACGTTAGATTCCTTCGTTGTTTTTATTCTCTCTACCTTATAAAGATTTCATAAAGAAAAGGTTTCAAATTGTAGGAGTAGAAGTGTCGAATTTTTCACAACGGTATTTGGTGTTCAGTATAAAGCGTCGAACTGGGCCTCCTGTATAAAATTACGAATCTGATGTCATACGTATGATGTTCAAATCCAAAGCCTGTGGACCAGTATAGTTTTTGATTCTACCCTTTTTTTAATAAACAAATAACGCTTTCATTACAGTTTCAAATCCCAAGCATGAAATAACAAAAAAGGAGCTGGTGAATGTGATAGGAGCATGTTTTTTTGAAAGTGTTACCTACAATTTTCTTTGCTGTAGCAGATAAAGTTCACGTGTATGGAGTTTTAAATTTTTGAGACACTTCATCTAAGTACATGCGCAATCGCTACATTTTTACTGGAATTTACGTAAAGTGTACAAGGTAAACATTTTTTGGTTCTAAGTTATGCACTTTTCATACGTATGCATCCTTGGAAACATGTTGGAGAAAGATAACAAAGAAAACGAACAAACTGTAAGTGATTGTGATCTGAGTTAAAAAAATTATGCAGTTTAGAAGCTAAATGTTTTTTAGAAAACTATTTTCTTAAGATTTCTAGTTCGATGACCAAAACTTAATACATGTGCAACTTTCCAATGTAAGAAAAAACAGCTTCAACCTCAATAATATGTAGTTCGGTCTCTTCTGCCGGCGACCGTTTTACCCGAGGCAGATAAGGTAAACAAAACAAGGCTATAGTCGACAGCAGATTCTGAGGAGAATTTCTGCATGCTGTGACACGGAACGCAAGCTTGGATTACCCGACAAGATCGCCTATTTGAAGTTTGGGCTCTCCGCTATAACCTAAAAAACTTCAAACCGCACGGTTGAAGTAAGACCGACCTCCTCTCAACTCGGACGAGCTAGGCGGTCCTGGCATGTAGCTTATGCAAATTTGATTCTCTTCTTACCCGCAACAGCAGCACTATGGTAGGAAGTGCACAGAGAGTGTGACGCTGGACACGGATGCCATGTAGATTATTTAGGACTAAAGAGTTGAAATACATACTTTTTTGAAGTATGGTGAGAAAAGTTTATATTGTCCAGGAATTTATAATATTGAAGATAAACTAGGAAGAGAAAGGGACTAGTTGTATGAACCTTACGTAAATGTTGCCATTTTCATAGAATTATTAGCTCTACAAGAGATAATATCAAATTTAGTGAAAAAATGTCTAAATACGAAATATTATACGAATTACTTGAATATATGATGCACGAGCCTTCAAAAATGTGCTTTAAAAATAGCCTTTCAATGAATATGCACGATTACATTATTATGAGTTGGGTCTTTTAGTTACATGTTAAATTTCCGTTATTCTGTTAAACTTCAACACTGACAAAATTTTGGAAGAATATTGAACAGTTAGTAGTTGTTTTTTTCAATGGTTCATAAAGTAAGATGTAAACGTAGATTTACTTTGAAATTCATAGGTTTCAAACGTAATTTGAGTTAAAGTATTGAACATTTATTTACAACATGTAGTTTATCACTATGTCACTTGAGAAAATTCTTTTCCACTGCCCCTGTGACTGGAAGGTAGGAAAAGCCAATTCAATGAAAAATTGACTGGGATGATAGAAACATATGTACCTACACAATTTTGTGCTCTTTAATTTGAAATATGCTAGCATTATTATTCATTGCTAACAAACTGTCATCAAAACACTCAAAACTGCATTAAATGGAAATTTCTTAGGTGCAAATGTACATTATCAAAAGACAATGTATATCTATTTCTCTCTCTCTCTCTCTTTCTCTCTCTCTCTCTCTCTCCTCTCTCTCTCTCTCTCTCCTCTCTGTCTCTCTCTTTCTCTCTCTCTCTCTCTCTCGTTCTCTGTCACTGTGCGTGTGTCCGTCCTATTACTTCCTATCTATTACTGAAGAAAAATTATTGAACTGAAATAAGAACGAGTATGCATGTAGTATAAGCATTGTATTGTGGATACTAAATGCCCCGATCACTATAAAATACTCAGTTTTTTCTGTTCTAAGTTTTCTTCTCTTACACGGCCATGTTATCAGTAGATACGGTACAGAATGGAAGTTTTGCATATATTCATGAAAAAATTCAGATTCTGAAAGTACCACGGGTAAAACTAAAAAATGAATTCTATTTGATAAATCCTTAATTAACCACTTTTAAACCAAGGAATTTCAACAGGTACTATCTAGGTCATGTTATCGGTAGATAAGATACAGAATGAAATTTGGTATATGTTAATGAAAAGTATTCACTCATAACATAATAATTCGTTGTAAATCTTTAATACATTCATCTTTAGAGTAATTTCGAATTAGTCGAATCTAAATCGTAGAATTTCCGCGCGAACTGTCTAGTAGACAACGTATCTCCATCTCTCTCTATTTGTGTGTTCACCCCATTACTTACTTATTTGTGTTCGTCATTACAATAATTGAACTGAAATCAGAACGGGTACATAAAATGAAATGCGTACATTTTTATTCCAGGTGTTTTTGTTTAAATGATTCCAAAAAATGATATACAGTGGTGGCAATTTTGAAGTAAAGAATGTTCATTTCATATTGTAATAAAATACAGTGGAATAAATCTATTTATATTTCACATGCATGAAAATTAGTTTCAAGTTTAGTTAGCATTCAAATTATTTTTAAATTTCCTACCTATGATTTTTTGAATAAATTTCACTCATTTTAGTTGAAAAAATTGCAGGTTAATGTAGCCTCATGACAGTGATTGACTGAGTTATCTCGGAAATGCTTAATTTGATTTTAATTCGGGACAATAAATTTTTAATTGCATTACAATTTAAAAGTCGATGTCGTAATTCTATTGACGTCCAACAATTATTGATTCATATACCATAATCAATGTTTGAAATTATGCAGTGTGAGTTTCACCAACTTAAAAAAATATCTCACATACTTTGATTACATTTTAGCAGTTTCAAATTCAGAATTTAAGCTTCAGCTTCGAAATACTACGAGTGTTTCGAGTTGCGCTGCGGTCAGTCATGTGTAACACACTCATACGAAACCTAAATTTCCATTGCACGAAATTTGCATCAAGATCGGTGAGCAAATCCTGAGCTTTCGTCCTGTGATCGCTGAAGTTTGATTGAAGGAACAAAAGTAGTGCCCGAGCAATCGCGAACTCCAAGCGCGGTCGAACGAATCATTTATTCCCACCTCACTGCAGCGACATTTTTTGTCAAACTTCAATTGTGATGCATAGACAATACGAATGAAGTGGAACCAGTTACTATGCAGTTCTTTCTCTTACCTTATTTGAATTTTGACAATGCGATAGTGAAGGGTCTACTGTACAATGTGCAAATCTCTCCGTCGAAATTCGATTGTGATAAGTAGATGGTGCGAATAAAGAACAATGGTGATGGTGCTGCTCTCTCTTAAACAGTGTTAGAATTTTAGCAGTACAGTTAATGTGAAGTACAACTGAACTTGTGTCACATAGAAATACTAACAAGATGACCTCACTTTATTTCATCATTTTCTATTGAGTAAATAGACAGCTCACACTGAGAGTAGCCCATTCAATTCTTTATCTTTTCGTCAAGCTGCTTCTTAGCATACAGATAATAATTGATAGATAAATGTTCACATCTTGAATAGGAATGTTCAAGGCGTGAACACTCCATGAAGTGGAACAAAGGGAAAAATGTACCTTGCTATTAACATTATTTATCGCCATTGACCCATAGATTGAGGTTTATTGGATTCACACCTGCATTAATTTCCTATGAAAGTTTGCGTAATAAATCAAGAATTTTCAGTGTTTGTGATGTACTACTATATAAATTTACAATGATTTTTTTGTGAACACTGGACTTCAGTTGCATGATCAAGCACTACAAAACGTCTCAGCGCTGTTTGATTTCTTACATTAGGCTTGCTGTTATATTCGCTATTGCTTCCCTTGATGAATATTACAGGCATAAACGAGAGTCCTACAAAGACTCGCTACGTTCCAGTTCTAGGAAAACCGAAGAGTTCACTTGATTTTGTGATGGATGATCCAACTACGCTTGCTTTTGCGATGCAGAATTCTTCATAGATTTTAAGGTAACTGATGTCAGTTACAACTAATTTATGTTACAACGTAGACAGTACGAAGTTATCATTTTAATATAACCAAGTTCATTTTCTACAATGAATAGGAATTAGCTACAATATAACTCTGAATTCATTATCATACAAGAGCTGGAAACAGTTTTACAGCGGAAATATGCGACATCCACAATCATCAAGCATCTCAACCCAATTTTCACTTTGTCTTAGTTTGGACAGTTTTAAACTCACGAGTAGAGCCGCTGAATATTTACTACAGCAGGCATTCTTTTGGTCCAACATTATGAACATGAAAAAGTAAGTAAAGGACAATTGAATAATTGGTAATAATTGTAACAAATTTGGGGCATTAGTGCAGGTTACGTAATAATGTGTTTTCACGCAATTCCTTCGTAATTTATGTTTGACGGTTTTTCGTAAGTGTTGTAGTGTTCATAAGCAGTTGGTTTCTACCGTACTGTTGCGCTTGGTGCATTAACAGAGACTAAAGAAGCTGACTTTACAACCTTGATTGTTTTCATGCATTATAGTTATTGAGTTAGCACTTTGGTGCGTACGTACTTTGTTTAAAGATTAATTTACACTTTCACTGTGTGTATGTATAAAGACCAAACCACTCAGTTTATCAGAAATACTGTATAAAATAAATACATATCGCTTGACAAAATTTTACCGTTTTGACTAAGATTCGAGGCTATGAGAACAGCTTTAAGAAACTCCTAACGAATCAGATGAACCAAAATAATAAAAGAACATCGCCTTACATTTAAAGTAGAAAACTTTCAAAGTTGACTGATTCTGGGCATCTGGTGAGTGAATATCGTCGAATGAAAACCAGAGTTAATTGTTAAGTACTCCAGAACTAAGTGGAAACAAAAATGTATACTCATAAACAGTCAATTAAATTATCGATCTGTAACTGATTGATAATTGAATGGATACGTCAAAAGTGCTTTAAATATTTGCTTCACAAAGAAAATTTGAGCCATGTGATCTACAATTTTAGTTACAAAAACGTGCAATAAATTATATTTTCTGTTTTAAGATGAGTTTAAATTAAGTGGAATCACATTTGAGGAACTAGGTTGCAGCATTTAAATGTCACCTGTTTTTAAAAACATTCATCCAGCCTTCGAGCAAAAGAAAAAATATCACGTCGGATTTAGAAACGGAACCCTCTTTCGAATCAAGATATTCATTTTAAATGCTTTCAAGTTTCACGTGCATGACACTATTTCTAATAAAAAATTACCAGCTTTATATTCTAATACGTGCACTCCATGAAAAATCACATGAGAACATCAGACTGTAGAAAATTATGTGCGTTCTTTTGTCGAACTTGTAGAGACATCTTTTGAACTATGAAGACCGACTCAATAAGCTCAGGTATAAATGATTTATTTAAATTAAGAGATGACCAAATAAGTTAAAAGGTTTTTATACGGATTCAATGCAATCACGAAGCTAGAAGTAAATTGAAGGTTTATTAGGGAATAACATAGTATAACATCATGATTGAAAAGTCAAAATTACATTCTAGTTAACAATTTATTATTCCCAGGGCAGCTTTGAAATTTTGTTGCCAATCCTTGAATGCAGTCAACAAAAAAATATTTCATGACCATTAATTTCTATTGAATTTATTGTGAAAATGATTTAATGTTCGATCTTTTTAACTCTACTTACATACATCAGATTTTTTTAGGCGAGTGTTTTTGCAGAATCATCTAGAGTAGCGTTGAATGCATACAAAATGCATTGACAGTTGCATAAATTTTATAAACCCGAGTATAACGTGATACCGGTCGGTCAATTAATCAGACTATGTCAACGATGCTTCTAAACATTTTTCTAAGCAAGAAGGCTCAGTGCGTTGAATCATTGTGATACCTCTTGCTTCAATGTCTTCATGAACTAGAGAATGGATTTACAATTCACTTTTCCAGAAGAAACTCGTGGTGGCTTGTATGATAGGGATACAAATTTGTTACCACTGTGACATGTAGCGATTCTTACCAGCCAATATAGAGAAAAAAGTTATTAGCAGCTAACTTATTAAAAACGAAGTCACTTTCAGAGCACGTGTGAAAGGGCAGCGAGCTGAAGACACAGTGACCTGCAGGCACCAAACAGAAGAAACACTTACCAGCAGTTAATGAAAATCAAACAAATAGTTACTTGCTACAAACAAGCAGAAGTTACAAATAGTTTTAGCTAACAAGTAATTCACAGACAAATAAGTGCAGCGTGTAATGCCTTCAAAGACTGTGGTGACCCGTAGGCTGGACGACAACAGTATTGGGCTGACTGCCGCCATGTTAGGCATGGTCGAATTATTCCGAACGTTAAGATTCCAGATTCTAGTGCTGTATTTGTCTGCACAAAATAATAGTGTTTCACGCCATTGTCAAGAAATTATTGCTTGTGAGCCACAGACTTGCTGGTATTGTTTGTTGGATTAGATGTTCCAACAATGAAGCTGGAATCGGTCCTCGTTTCAACATCACGCATGAGAACAATAACTGTTCTGATATCTATTTTGATCATGAATGTTCAGTTACTTTAAATACTCACTAGTTCGCTGCGAACCAGGCTGGTAGGGTAATGTGTCTTGGATAGTAGATCAGTTCTTCGGTAAAATCGTCAATAAGTATTTTCCGTTCTATTATTGTATAGAACAGCATGTGTGTTTCGTTACATAGTAAGCTAATGTGCTAATAGTTTAAAAGTGGACTATTAGCGACAAAGTGCATACGAAAATATTAAACTTTCATGTCCGATACACAGATATGTAATCTCAAATCCCATTTTTTCTTGATTGTGCTTATAGTTTTGCTCGTATATTTGACTCATCAGGCTGACGGGACAAACACGAAGCGATGTTCAGTGGAAGAGAACAAAGAAGATTCTCCGTCTGCTTGCCATCAGAATTCTTGGTTGAGCCCATAAGCCGTGGGGGAGTCGCAGCCTCGAGAGCTGACTCGTAAACGTCTTCCTAAACGAGTAAAACTCCCATAATATTCCAGGCCGAGTTTGTTCTGCTTCTTCAGCTTGTACGCTGCAATGCGAGGAATTCTCCGTTTTAAACGAGAATTGTTGTCTGACCAACAAACATTTGTCTAAGTTTCTGGCAGAGTTTATCTCAAACGATTTCAAAATTATTTAAAAATAAAAAAGACGTTTCAATGCCTCAAGTGACTGTAAATAACTAGCACTCAGTCACTGACGGGTTTCTTAGAAATTTTATTTTTATTTTTGGGGTTATCATTCGTTATAGCTCAATTCGCTTAGCTCACACTACAGTTTTGGTCAAATCTATGCAAGTGAACTAGAAATATATTCGGAAACCAACTATATCCTCGGGATATTATAGCCTCTTGATAACATCCTGCAGTTTGAGTCAGTTCAGTTTCATGGACTTATTAAATATTTGTTTCAGTTTTATGAGTACTTGCAGAGACCCATGGAGCATTCAATATCAGTATCCAAAGCCTTCAGCTTGGTGTTGTTGCAAAATAAAAATAGAGATTGATTTGTGAACTGCGAACTCATTCAATCAAACGACCTCCTGGTCTTGTATATAAAGAACGTTGCTATAATGCATGACATTAAAAGACGTCAATAAAATTATGAAACATTACTGAAAACGTCTAAATTATTGCAAACAAACGAATCATTTTTTATGGGTTGTCATTACTTTGTGTTCATATTTCTCTGCTATGCTGCTCTGAAAAGAAATTTACGAAAATTAATAAAAATGATTTCTCTTTCAGAAGGTAGCAGGAACTCGAACACGCTTTCATTGAAAGCAGCTCGTTGAAATAAGTGAGAGTTTTTCAACAACCTTTTCTCATATGTGAGTCGAGAATTATTTTTCAAGTCAGCAAGGTATACTGAAAATAAAGTAGCTAGATTAATTCAATTGATTTTATGTTTGGTCTCAGTAAAGGAAGAGCACGTGCGTTCTGTGGATGATGCCTTAAATATTTCTTGTAAAAAGTAACTGCTTTAGATTACACTGTTACCCTCTCATTAAAAAGTTTCAAAGACATCGTGTGCACAGACAACAACCATACTTTATACCATTATTCAAGTAATAGCAAATATGATGCAAATGCAATTGATTTAGAAGAATATTTACTGAATCAAGTTTAAAATTGATGTGTTATGAAAAGAAAAATGGTGCATGAATATTACTAATTGCCATCTTGAGTGGAGTTTTCAGTTGAACATGATTTTTTTGTGTATGTCAGTCAGGTGCTTTTGTGCATCTCTAGGGACAATGTCTTCGAAATTTCATTAGCTTTAATTGCTAGCAAAAAAATGTACTAAAATTATACAACCTAGAGACACTAAATACACTGGCACGAGTATTTTTATAAATTTATATGAAGGAAAAATTCTCAAAATCACCAGCAGTCTTCTGCTTTCCACGGACAGATTAGAATATATTTACTATTCCAAGTCTTTCAGGGCGATCCTCTGAAAATAAATTTCTAAACTAAAAAATGAGCACTGAAAACGTTATGATCTCATCAAACGAGAGAAGAATCCGACAGCCTCAGTAGACGAGGTCATTATTGAGACAATTGTCATTTTTGGTGACTGAAAAAATCGTGAGTGATGAAAGTCTTGTGTAGTAGACCGTGTCCTCCTAGACTGTCTCTCAGACTAGCATTCAAGTTGCCTGATCGGCCATTGTAATCTGATTGCCTTGTACTCTCATAGATTATCCTCAGGCTTTTAGGTATGCTTTATGGATTGGACATCACCTAGCTAAAGAAAGAAAGTTGAAGGATACTTTCCATCAAAGCCAGAGACATGGGTTGCATTGCTTTATATTGCAATCTCCCAATGTCTGGCATTTTTATTGTTTTACAACGGATTTATGTTCAAAACGTTTTTGTATTTGTAGGAGTGGTTACATGGTGATCTTAATTTATCTTGATTACTCTTTAAGTGAGAAAATAATTAATTTAAATGTGAGACTATTCCTTGGAATTTTGAAGTTTGCTCAGCGTTTTTCCATCATATGAATGCAATAAACATAGTTAAATTCTACCATCCGAAGGTTTTCATGAACATTATGTTTAAAATAACTGGAAATAAAATGAAGCCAATTCTAACTCTTTTTGAGACAGTTATCCTACAGTTTATACAAACCATTGTGTTGTAGAAGGTTGCTCCATTGAACCAGTATTTTAGTAAAATCCTTTCATTTAGCATTGATTACTTTTATCAAGCTGTTGTATATAACAGATTCAGGTACAATAAGTAAAATTACACTTTTTTAATCTACGACATCTTTTAAAATGCGTTCCCACTATTTGATGCACGGCAGCGGTTAAGAGGAAATTAATTAAGGAAGAAGAGCTCTCAAATTTTCGAACTGACTTTCGTTTCTACAGAGTTTACGAGGGCGAGAGTGCAGTCATTATAACGAACGTGTTCGCTGGAACCTAACACTCATTTCCAAATGACAGACTTTTCGAGTGTAAGACTTTATTCATTGCGTCCATTATTTTCTGATTGATTCAGCATGTCGACTACAACATCACACAGGTCGTGTTAATGTCCCATTAAATGTGGTTTGCGATTTTAAAAAAATTTCAATCGGGCAACATGATGTGGGGCATGGTATTCATGAAGTAGATTGGCTATTAGCTACAGTAGTTCAAACGATTTCTTGGACTGTGTTGATTCAGGGAACACTTCTTTTTTTTCAGTCTTTGTCTTGAGTCACAGTTGAATTCTGACCTAAGTTTATGAACAAATGCATTATGCTGAATTTTAAAATACCAAATTATCAATAGGAATAAAAGCTCCATTGTTTGAACCATAATGACAGTTACACGTTAAGTGAAAAAATCGTCATGTACGCTGATGAAATATTTTAACCCTTTCGGTACTGACAGCATCTCTGGTAGCCGCAATCATTTTTCGCCTATTAAGATGCAGAGCAACACGTGTGTCTGTGCAAACGCTGGTAGGGCAGTGCAAGCTACAGTTTGATCAGGACAATGCAGTGACCGTAAAACATCACAAAGCATCTTTTTTCAAATTTGATGTTAAATATGTTGAAAAGGTTCTGATATTTGCATCATGGTACCGAAATTCGTGCATGGCATTCACGCGCATAACTCTAGTTGCTGAACAGGGTAAAATGATCTCAGTAGAATTTTTTGACAGCAAAATACATAGACTCATTTGTCGAATAAAATAAATTGGTACTGAGCTTGATTAACCGACTAAACACCCATTAATACCTAGGCCGTGAGCGAGCTGCAGTCGGATTTTTCATTGTAACATATTGAAAGTTTTTTTAAAGTTTTTCTGTATATCTTGAAGATTCAGTTATTATGAGAACATTTACACAGGCTCTGTTGATTTTTGTGTTGGGTTCGGTACTTATTGATATTCATACTATAACAAAATAACCTTGGAGTTGATAGAACTAAGAATCATGCTCTTATGTTACACTGCTCTCATGAAGAGCTATTTCACTCATCTATGGATGATGCTAGTTTTTACAATTTAAGGAGGTCTGTCACCTGGACTGTGAACCACAGTTTATAAATTTCAATGCTGACAATTTTTTCCATAACAATTACTTTTATTCTAAGGCATGGTGGAACACCCCAAATAATATTGATTAATAATATATATGTATGTTTGAAAGAAGTATCAACAAATGTTGCCGGCATTGTTTAGCACGTGACACAATGAACTGAAGAGGTACATACAAGAGCAATCCTTTAAGTCGTACACATTGTCTAAAGCTTGAGTATCCGTACAACTGCTAGTCACATTGCCTGGAAGCGACCTGAATTGTCTAATGAATTATGTATATCTAATGCATTGTACCATTGTACCACTGTTCAATAGGATGGCCTTGGAGAAGCTAAGACTCATCTTTCTTGTAATGTCAGCCCACACATATATGTGTTAACATCCTCGTAATATGTACTGGTTGTATATACAATTTATTTAATATAGCATTTCTTTAAATAAATATCGATCTTCTCTTCTTGAATAACTCTGATAGCCTATTGCAAGTTTCTTGCCGGGCCATTCCTGGAAGTATTTTTTATTCTAACTAGGAGCCATGTTTCTAACCGAAAAAATTGCTTGGTCCCAACCTACCTTATTTCGATACATGCATTTCACCATTGACTACACGTTTTCCTTAACATATTACAGGGCATGATTTAAGGTAATCTTGGCCCTCATGCTCTTCAGTTCATTATAACTATCCTTTAGTGCTACATAGCTTCCGATGTTATCAGTTACATTTCTCTATGACAGATATAACTTAACGGATAAAATCCTTTTATGCTTCAACACCTCAACCCACAGAATTTTACTCTTTCATTCTCGATGTTTTTAATTGTACGCATGTCAATTCAGAAGGAAATGATTCTTATTTTAACATAACATGTTATTGCGAGTTGAACTATATTTTGCACTTACTTCGAATCAACCTTCGTTTACCTTGCATATAATGTGAGAATAATTCTTTGCTTAGTGAAAATCAGTATTAGAATAAAATGGAATTAAATAAAGCCAATAGAAACGAGCGATGGTCTATTCTTGGGCTGCTACCTAAGTCCCACGCCGTCTAAAGTAAAGGCATCAATCACGCACGTAAACTTCAATAATGAAACCTATTTCAGCCTCGAACGAGTACATGCACTTTACTTACGCAAAGGCATTTCAGTCACGCACATGCAGCACAAACATACACAGTTGGCAGAAGTTACAGATATAGAATCACGATGTTATAATCCTGAGGGTTCGGAATCCAATATTTGTCGAGACGATTTTTGAATGCATTCAGAGTGCCAACAGAAACGAAGTTTTCGGGCATCTGGTTCTCAGTTGCAGTAAATTTAACTGAAAGGAAGTTTCGTACTATAGGTTTTAGGCCGTCCTTTCTGGTTCGCAAGTTACTGTCTCTGTCGAAAAGCCCGTAAAGATCGTTAAGAGTAGCATCGTTAAGGCTGTTGAGACTGATGGATCTCAATGAGTTATCCTCGCAGTCTTCTTTGTTTTAGGGAGATGAGTTCAAGCTGTTGAAAATGCCTTTCGAGGCCAAGATTGCGGGATTCAGGAATCATTTTGGTGGCTTTATGCTGAATTTTACTCATCCCTTCATACATACATTAACACATCATCATTCATCGCATGACATACTGAGTGAAAGATAAGTGAATAAATGGTCCCAAAAGCAAAACTACAAGGTCTGTACAGAGTGGCTCAAAAGTCATATCAGCATTTTGAACGTTTGTTACACGACAGGTAATACAGCTATAAAAATGCGTTACCTATGAAAAGAAAGAAAAAATCTTGAGGTTTTATAATCTATCAATGATACAGATTTGAAGCATATTTTGTAATTAAATTTTACACAATTATTATATTCCAAAAAATGCCAAAATACAGCAAGGACAAACGAGGAAAAATAATGGAAAGTGATTTCTCTCGCAATGAATCGTTAGTTGCAGTACAGAGGCATTTCGTAAGAACGTTTAATCAACAAAGACCTTCGAAACATTGCATTTTTGCAATGATTTCGAGATTCAGAGACTTTGTCTAAACAGCAGACAAAGAACGCTCTGGCAGACCGAGATTGATACGACATGCATGTGCAGTTCTACGTGTTTCAGTGAGTATTACACCAGATTTAAGAATATCAACTAGACATCGTTTCAGTCAACTAAGAATTTCAGGAAAATCATTGCAATGTATCCAAACAAAAGATTTAAAACTGCTTCCATATTAAAATCAAGTAAGACAATTGTTGAAGTTTGCAGACCATCGACAACGAAAGAACTTTGTACGTACATTTCAATGCATAAGCGAATCATGAGACATTTACTTCACACCTAATCATGTCTGATGAGGCCCATCTCCATGTCAGTGGGTATGTTAATTAACAAAACTGCTAATTCTGGTGTGATAAAATCCCTAGGATAATCCATGAGTAACAACTTCATGCACTGAAGGTTACCGTCTGGTGTGGCATAACAAGTACAAAAAGTATTGGTCCATATTTCTTCAAAGTTGTTGCTGGTGCAACCGCGACAGCGAAAGAAGACACCTACAGACAAATGATACAGGAATATTCATTGCCACAACTGGAAGTTTCGGACACGCAGAATTTGTGGTTCCAAAAAGATGGGATGACACCTCATACCGCATAAGAAACCATGACAATACTAAGAGCTGCCTTTCCTGGTCGTTGAATTTCACGTTTTGGTGACGTTTCATAGGCACCACGGGCTCCTGATTTAACCCCTTCAGATTTCTTCCTACGGGGACACTTTAGAGAAAAGGTTTGCATCAATATGCTTAAAACTCTCCACGAGTTAAAAAACAACATCGTTGAAAAAATCAACAGAATAACTCCAGATATTTGGGAAAGAGTCATGGAAAATACTGTACGTAGAATACAGCTGTGTTTAATTATTAATGGAAAATATTCAAAATATATCGTTTTTAAAAAATGCATAAAACTTTAAGATTTACTCATTCATTTCATATATAATCAATTTTTATAGCGGTATTAGAATAGAATAGAATGAGGCTATAGGAACGAACCTTCGGGCCCATTCTTGGGTCGGATAATTACTTCGATAATTATTCGGTGCTTTACCCAAGTCCCATGCCTTATTTCTAGCCGCGTCAACCATGTCGGCCGCGGGATTCGAACCTGGGTCTTTCCGCTTGCAAGCAGATTCGCTCACCAGTCGACCAAGCTAGTGATAGTCGACCAAGCTGGTGATAGTCGACCAAGCTGGTGATAGTCGACCAAGCTGGTGATATCGACCAAGCTGGTGATAGTCGACCAAACTGGTGATGCCGAGTAATAAATGTTCAAATGGTGAAGTGACTTATGAGCCACCCTGTATTTTATTATGAAAGTTTTATGATAGAAATTAGTGTACTAATATAAAAAAATAAAATTTTAACATTAATATATAACATGAGTTTTGAAAATTTCTACTTTTTGTTACAGAATGGCTGTAACTCTTTTGTTTACAATTAGCAGGTTGGTTTGATTCAACGGGATACATTTATTTTATCCGTAACGTAGGGATGTTTTTACAGACCATTTATGGTTCAATGATCATCCATCCATTTTTCAACGTGTGCTTGTATTTGATCATCTTATTTTATGGTTTTGAACCGACATATTCATTCAATTTTGTCAATATTGCATTCAAATTACCTGAACTTGCATCAACGGTTAAAACACGTGTTTTCACAAATTAGTTTTTATATGTTAATCAGCACAGGGTTTTACAGCATTTTAACGACTGATAGACAAAGGAACGTTCCACTTATTCTGTGGAATTCAGAAAAATTATTTTGAATCGAGGATAAATCTTGGAAATTCATCTCTATAATTTTGATCATCAAATTTCTCGAAATTTTGACGATATCTTCCCTTTATCCCAAGGAACAAAAGGCCCCAATCATGAGGAGGGGTTTTAGGCTTCTCGAGAGCCTCAGAGGTGCTGCAAGGATGTCTGCTGGAACTCGTATGTTGGTCCAAACACAGCCATCGCTCATCTCCCCTCCACTGAACCCATTGAAAGGCACCCTTCTTTTCTTTACTCGGTTCGAGGTCGTTCTTTTACTCTTCTGACAACAGGTTTTAAAACGCGCTCCGGATGTTTCTTAAAGGTAAACCCTACGCTTCTATTGTGCGAGCTATATGGAAAAATACGTATGTGCCTCATACAAATCGACACATACTGTATGCTAGAATCAACACATACTATATGCCTTCTGTGATTTTCAGGAATAATGCATATTATCTCAACGTTTTCTTTGTTATGAAGTTTAAAAACAAATGACAGTCGTTTAAGCTGGATTTCTCCCAAAAATAAAAATGAAAATTTTTAAAGTTAGCCCTGCCTAATGGTTACCTTTATTACTCAAACTTCCTTCGGTGTAGATTCTCGTGAATGAATAAATTCCTCTTTAACGAATTTTTCCTCCTGCGTTAAGATAGCATAGATCAAGAAATTGGAATATCACAGTGGCCATTATGGTGAATAAATAAAAAGTTATTACTTAGTAATTGATAGTCTATGAAAATTTAAAAAAACGATTGTGGATAGAATAGTGCATTGCCTCTGAAAAATAAGCACAATAGTGAGTAGAATAGTGCATAGGTTGGTCGGAAAAATTAAGGACCACAAGTACGAAGCTTCACGTTCAACTTCAGCTTCACACCGGACTGACTCAATTTTTATTTTCCAGCAGCTTAGCCAGGCAAATGTCATACTAACTTGTTTGAGTTGCACCACCGTGACTCTTGTTCATCAATTTATATGTGCATTCAATAATGAAGAAACCTAAGTTTTCATGGTTCGGTCAAGTAATGAGACATTACCCGTGCAAACACTCTCGTATGTTATGGATGCTTAAAAAAGAACTCGGGTTCTTTTTCCTCCTACTAGTTGTCAACTGATAATTTTGAAATCCCTAGACTGAACAGTTTTAACAATTCAATGATGCTCAACGATCTGTTTTGATTAGATACGTTTATTTTCTTGATTATAGTTGAAATAGATAACCTAAGTGATGTAAGCACACATGCCTCAATTTTTTGAAAATAAGGTGAATATATGTGTTAACATTATCCGATTGCAAGTTCTTTTGGGCAACATAAGAATCTTTCAAAAGTGTGCCTCTGGAAACCTCACCCAGGGTGGAACCACAACATACATAGGTGGACAATATCGTGATAATTTATCGCAGTAATGATATTGGGTTATCGTTCATCCGATATATTTCCCGTGTGATAAATTCATCGGTACAGCCGATACTTTTGGTTTCAAACTAGTGATAGCACTAGGTTACATTTGGAAAAATTCATGAGGTGCGGGGTCTTTTGCTTCTATCTTTATTCATTTTGCATGTGGATTTCAAAGATGCCATTTATTTTGCCCAATCAGGTCAGATTTTGTATGCTATGGAAACTAGGAAAAATTTGAAATTCTTAAATATCACATCGAATTTTTTATGCAAAATATATTATAATAAATGTGACAACAACACATAGGACAAAAAATATGTCAACTACATAGATGCCTTTACGGTGAGACATGCATAAATGGTTGTCGTAGAATTTTTTTTGGTGTTTGGTATCTGGGGCGTCTTGTTTCAGACATCAACAGTAGTAGTCGACAAGAAGGTTGATATTCCAGTGACCCTGACACTGCTCCTCCAATGCACGATATGTTGTTGGAAGCGTTCTCCGTGTTCCTCACTCCCGTCAACACAGTTCACTGGAAAGTAGTCCTAGTGAAAGCTAAGGAAGTGCATATTCATAGACAAGCGTGCATTAAGAATTTTCTGACTCATAAGTAAGACCTTAATAACTTGTTCATGCTTTAGACTTTTGTAGTTGCAAGGAAAATTAAAGGCAGTAGATTTAAAGGCCTGCCAGGTTTTCTTTTCAGTTACATCCATACTGCAAACAAACTGGCGATACTTGAAAAGCTCTCTGATTTTAGGGCCATCAAAAATTTCTTCATTCAGCTTTGCCTCACTGACTTTTTGAAATTATCCTTTCAGAAAATTGAAAGCCAGGCTCTTTTGTCCAGATCTGTTAAAAAGTTTTTGAACTGACTGAGCTTAATTTGCAGTGAAGGAAGAAGAATGTTCTGCACATTCATCAGAGAATGGGCAACAACATTGTGAGAACCTGGAGTGAGTCCACTTCTAGCGAGCCATTCACATTGAATGTAGTGCTGCTTGTCTACTCGACTACCTCACAGATAAAGGAAACACTGAAACTTGGTGGGCACAACGTGTGGAAAAAACGCACGTGTTCAGCTGAATAGTCATTATAAAAACATATTAAACTTCATTATATGACAGTATGTCGGCAGACAATTAAATGGAAAACCTTTCAACTTTTGAAAGCAACTGTTTTTGGTGCAATAAATTACATTCATGTCTACGCAGATCTTCCACTTGTGGTATTTATATTTCAGAGTATTTAACAGATATTCCATATTACTATAGTTAAATCAGGAATATAACAATAATAACAGCAGATACTCCATGTTGTTTTAGTTTTCATCCATCTGCACTGAATACCCCACCGGAACAGATGGGAGCTTGTTTCCATTGAATCACACCATAGCTTCCAAGATTTTTTTTGATGATTCAATGAAGAGTCGCCACTCTGCTGGAGTGTATGATATTCCCATATCTGCAATAGTCCACTCATGATGTTGCAATACACCAATGAAATTTTCTGGAGAAAAGTGAAAAACGTGAAATTCTTTGTCACGGTCACGGTAGTCTCGAGCGAACTGACTGACGGTCGAGACTTTCGAAGCTCATCGGAGGGGTTGCTAGTACATGTCATGTAACACCAGATGGAAAAGAAATTTCACTTTGAAAATTACATGCAAAAAAATACGGACATATGCTCTTTTTCTTTGCGATAAGGCAGACATTTAAATACCCGACGAACATATGGGTGCATTTAATGCATTGTAGGGGCATTGAAATTAATAAAAAAAATTTCTGTGAAGGTTGCCATTGTCACGGATGATTTTTTAATGAACGGAGATGGGGATTCCGTTTTGAGCGAAAAATGCCAATATTTCTTTTGAATGTCTGCTTTGAATGCAGTAACGCAAAATTTTGACCTGATTGAGCAAATGGATAACACTATTGAGATCAGTATACAAGATGCGCACCGAAAAAACTAAAAATACGCAAACCATACAAATGAAGCAGGGTAGTTTAATCGATAATTTCAGTTTTGGTTCCTGGTTATCTCGAGTATATTTTTCCACTGAGCTTAAAAATGCCTATAAACCTTTGTGCTGAACCGTTGAAATGTTATCATTACAGGTCATGTACAGGTATTTATGGTATCTAAACTTCTTCATGGTAGGAGCCTGATATACAAAAAATTAAAGGGTTAAGTGTGAATAGTGTGATGTTCTACATATTGGCGTACCGTCTGGTGATGATACATTAGGAGACGAGGAACGGCGTCATCTTTAAAATCTGTGTTGTGCAATGGAGGTCATGCAGTGAGCAGGATCCATGATGAGAAGCAAGAGGAGGCACTGCTTTGTGCATGCTTCTCATCAGGTTCACAGACTTGGGATCATTTTCCCTCTGTTCGGTAAGTGTCCGAGCACCATATTACATCAGTGTTTCGCTACGAATAAAACTATTCTTGGGTTATAAAATGCCTCGCAAGCAGCATTCACCCATAATTTAAAAAAAAATTGTGTTCAATGTGTTCATTTTTATGTTGTCAATATTTTGTCTGTATTTCAAGAACCAACGAATTGTTGAAAGTTTAATCATTTGATGGAATTCAGAATAAAGTTAGATTTACATGTGTTCCTTTCATACGTATTTTCTAATCGATTACGGTTAATTTCTCGTTTTTGCAATAAATTTTTGCCCTAATCTTTCATTTGATGGCTTTAATCTCACATTTTTGTGATTTAAGCAGATGAGAGGTAGTAATCGTGACAGAGAAAAAAATTATTTTCAACAGCTTAAGAAACCGAATTTTTAATGTAACCAGACCAACCTTCTTTTGTCCCAATCGAAAGCATTGTTAGTTAAATCGTTTTTAAAACTATTTAAAATCCTATTCTCTGTTCGTACGTTAAATTTGGGGAGCATAGTAAATTATGTCAACGATATCTGTCATTCATTCTTTATATCTTTTATTATGCAGCAAAACTGACGTCACCATAAGTAACCCATTAACTTAGGCCACCGCCGTTACAAATAGCTTCAATGCTCAACAAAAGTCTGCTCAGACAATAGGAACGGATTTTCAGTACAGCGATTTTAATTATTTAATTAGCAGACAGCCCAAACACGTGCAAACGAGATTAATTAGAAAGCAGCAACCGCCTGCTTTAGTGTCATTAATTAACGTACGCGAGCTTTGAAGTATGTTTGTTAATAGGTGAGAGCCTCAACGGACTCAATCTTGCAAGTGCTGCTATGGCTATCCAATTATCGCCTCATTTAACAGGCAAACAATTTAATTAGTAGCCATGACATTCCAAATATCCGATTAAGCTGAACTGGCGACGATCCTGTGTGTCTTGTGCTTGCTGGTCAGGGAGTGTGCATGAGCATGGAACTAAAGTGCCTTAGCTCCTTGAACCGTATCCAGGCACAGCATTGTGTTGCACCGGTATCCAGGCACAGCATTGTGTTGTAGCGGTATCCAGGCACAGCATTGTGTTGCACCGGTATCCAGGCACAGCATTGTGTTGCACCGGTATCCAGGTACAGCATTGTGTTGTACTGGTATCCAGGTACAGCATTGTGTTACACCGGAAAATGATTTATTTCAGGTTTTCAAAAGAAAAATCTAAATATCTCAAGACCTATCTCAGAACTATTAATTTTTAGGTACAAATTACTCATGAAGGTCCAAGAAAAGTAAGTTCTAGAAGGTATTTAACTTTAGCTTACCAAACAATTTGTCAATCACGGGAAGCTATGAGGAATAGTAGAAACAATACACTGTTCACACTAATTCAAAGAGCCAAAAATTCTTAAAATATATATACCGAAGAAAATAAATAATACAAAAATGAGAAACATCATGCACTCCACTTTAATGAAAAAGGTTTCGATTTTTTGATGGAAAGAAAGCCTGAAATGAAAAAATGAAAATTAAGGTTCAGCAATTGAGACCACATGACAAAATTAGATACAATAAACTCAAATCATAAGACACTTCATTTTCAAACCCTTTTGTTTACCTCATTTAATAATTAATTTTTTTATTGTTTATTTGACATGGTATGAAATGTTCTTCCTTCATAGACAAAATAGAACTTTAAAACACACATAATTTGTCTGTTGTTAGACGACTGTGAAAAATGAAGGTTTGGATGTGTGGTATGATTTGCAAGTCATCGAAGGTCACGTCATAATCGAGCTAAGATTCGCTTTCGTGACAGCTTTCAAAAGTGCTTGGATCCAGACTCGCACAGGAACATTGGGCAGGTCAAGTATAGCCCTCATTTACGTGCTTTGTGGTCGCTTTGTCTTGAATACGTCGATGATCGTGTGGGAGCCATCATTATCATCAGTAAATGGTATTTGTTCCTAATTACGAAGAGATTAATTACATTCTTACCTCACCCATTGGCATAAAAAATGCTGTGATTTAAAGATGGAACACTTGGACTGAAGCATTTAATTTAGGTTAGTTGGATTAACACGTGCCTAATTTGCATGTTTACTTATATTTCAAGCTCGTCTTGTACATTCATTTTGTCATTTGAATGCCTGAGTGCGTGCGAGCTTAAGTTTAGGAGGATCACATTGATTTTTTGGAGTTTTTTAGACTTTTAAACATTAGAGGCTTCAGAAAGGAAAACCTAATTTTAGAAGAACATCATTTGAAGTTGCATTTAAAAATTCATCAGATAAATGAACCGGGAAAAATATTGAAAACTTAGAATGCAAAAAAACTTAAGTGTGATTTATCATTGACTAGTTATATTCAAGAGATGATGTGAGTGGCGTAAGTTACAGAAATGACTGGAAAATGATCAGACATTGAGTGATTTACAAATGGTTCGTATAAATAAACTTTTGTAAGATAATTTTTCATACTGTTCGGCATCTGCAATATATCTAGAATTGAAACCCCTACCAATTTGAGGAGAAAACATCAAGGAACCGAAATCCCATGATTCGGAAAATTTCCTGCAATTAAAATGATACGAGGGCTGTTTTTTCAACCTTCAATGAGCTATAAAAAATTTGAATTTACATAAAATAATTATTTTACTACCAAAAGTATGTAAGGTCTTACTTGTTTATCTACATAATCACAAAAACAGGAACAGCTCTAATGCCTGAGGTACAGGCAATAGAACATGGCCGCTATGATCGATGCTCTGCCAAATGTGAGTTACGAAGTGAAATCTGTAGAATGAACAAAGTGTACAGTGACAACTTTAGAGTGAGAGTAGTGGACGAGAATATGCGCAAACCTTAAACAAGGGTGAATCAACATCCATGAAGAAGATGGACAAATGCGCAGTCCACCACCACTTGAGGCATTGGCCACCTTTTTCAGGGATGTCTGTTCACCTTTTTAAAATTTTCTTTCACGCTCCCGAATACTACATATTGTTTGATTAGTTTACAGCAATATTCCAAATTTTGAGCTTTGATAAATTTAAAATAGAGAAATATTGTAAATCAATCGGGTTTCAGGCTACACAGAATCTAAAAAGATTCGTACGTTCAGTTGACTACCAATACATTTGCTAATGTTATCAAATGTTTCTATCATAGAATATAATGGAATAGAATAGAATAGAATAGAATACCAACAGTTGTCGCTGGACAACTGTTGGTATTGAACCCAGTAATACATGTCCCAACATGCTACTTTATTAGAAACATTTTAACAAGATTGACCAAGGTAACCGGAGAATATCCATTCGTTGTGGAAACTATAATTCTTTCTACTGTTAAATGCATTTTGTTTTGGAAATAAATCAAGCAATCTCTTAAAAAATGAAGTAAGATACCTTTTATAAAACTTTGTGTGGATAGTAGTCAAAGACAAAAGCTCTCGACTCGAAAAAAAGAAGTTTCTCATTCAAAAAACATGGAGCATCTTAAACAGCCTTGGAACAAATAAAAGTAAAACTTTATCCATTGCAAAATATCTCTCAGCTAGCCTCTTTACTTCCTCCATGAGCTCGAAGTCGGAAGATAAAAGAACAAAAATATGACATTTTGACGCTCCAGCAGAGGAAATATGAAAAAATCAATGTTCATTCATGAATTAAGACAAAACTGTTAAATTTCATTAGAGATAATGATAATGTAATTGTGAAAATATTGAGCAATACAAGGAAAATCAGGAACAGAAATGAAGCGCTTTCTACTCGCACGAAGAAAATAAATGTATGATAATATTGTGCCATGATATAAAAAACCAGGAAAATAATACAGCGCCTCCAGATACAAAGGCACGCATGCAAGTTAGAATATTATAGTGTGTTCGCCGTAGGACGTGCGCTGAAGAGCTCACTGTGGGGTCACCTACACAACGGCGGCAAAAAGAGCTTTTGGACTGATTACGTTCTTGTGGCCTGGCTTTAAAAAATTCGTCAAACAGTTCTTTGCAAGAAAAACTGCATTTAACTCTTCAGGGGATGCCTTAGAGAGTTTGTCACTGGAGGCTTGTGTCCAGTGTCATTGGTACTAATTCAGTAAAGTGAACAAACAAGTTCTTTGGCTTTTTCGATGTTCTTAAGTCCCCCGAAACACGTTGCTTTTTATGATAGGTATTACTGTGTACGGATACAAAGAGGTCTTTTAACTTTAAATTAGTTAAGGTCTCTCACCATAACAACGGGTGCCACTTTTGAATTACGTCCTGCAGTGTAAGGTAAGTAAAAGTACTCTCTCTGCTGGGACCTAAACAATAGACGCAAGAATCGCTTTTTTCTATTTTCAAGCTTTTTCAAGAATCGCCATTGACCAAAAGTCAATAAACATGCGAGGGCAACAGCAGCCACCGACACAGTGTGCCTGTAGTTCAGAATATCGGAAAACCCGTAAATAAAAAGAGAAAATCTAGACGGTATTGGTATGGAATGTGAACAGAATAGTGACTGACTTTTATAATGTTTTGATTTGGTTTTTCAACGATATCTACAGATGACAAATGGTGTCATGACAGTTTTTGAGTGTCTAACGAATTGTGTCCCGGACTGCACAAAACAGAATGAAAATGTTTACATATGGAGAGCTTGTTGGAACTTCCAAAAATTAGAACTGCAATTTGCATGCTAGGGGCTGCAATAAAAGATAATGATTATGGGATTACATAATGTAGACATAATGTAGACATAATGTAGACATAATGTAGACATAATGTAGACATAATGTAGACATAATGTAGACATAATGTAGACATAATGTAGACATAATGTAGACATAATGTAGACATAATGTAGACATAATATCAGAGTTTGGTGCTAAAACGATTTGATTGTTACTCAAAAACCATTGCGGATATTTGAATTCGAGAATGAATATACAATGATAGCAAACCCCAAGTAATTAAAAAGAGGATAATAAAATGTACCATACTCTAGTATGACTACTCAAAGGACTTCACTTCAGGTTAGTGACAAATCATGCATGCTTGAATCGTACACTTACTGGAGGGAAATTTTAAGTAAAGAAAGTGAGTGTCGTTCAATGGAAAGAAAATGACACACGTGGCATACACAAACGTTTTTTTCTGAATTAGCAGGTTTATTAGGTCTGGATGGTAATGGTATACGTAATCTCATCATTGTACAAAAACTTTGCTGGTTAGAATATTCCTGCCACATTCGGTCAGAACGAGTCTTCTTGACATACTCCAAGCAATTCAATACTTTCACCCCATAATTATTGCAACGGTGATTGTTCAGAGAGCTTGGTAAAAAAGTGCAGTCGACAGCAAGTTCAGAATGGTCTAGGAAGCAGGTCGTCCGTCCGTAGACCGCGAGGGACGATACGTCAAAGTCAAACGCTTCTTTCTTCCCCTGAGACTAAGGTTGCAAAAAAGATATTTTAGGGTCTAAAAACTGATCGGTTAAAGTTTTAAAATCGGATAGAGAATGACGCTAACATTTCTTGTTCTTTAGGGAAGTGTTGTAGTTTTCGTAACACAAGCTGCCTAACACATTTTTCTAAACATAATTAGTTTATATATCGTAGCCTGCGGAAAAATGTACGGATGTGCATGAGAAAGATTATGTGATTATCATAAAAGTATTCATCTGTCGTGAACTATGACTTGCACGTGACCTGCACAAAGGTTAGAGGAGCCATCAATAGAAAAACGATACGTTTTCTATTTTGTGACTATGTGTAGAAAAGCTGTGAGATTGAGCTCTCTTTTAAAGCTGCAGCAACAGGCAATGAAAACTGCAGAAGCTTCCCACGTCTCAAACAGGATGGTTCATTTCGAGGCTTTGACGTTGATGAGCTCTGACTTCTTGTCAGATGACGGCGGTGACAGCACTGTGAACGGATGCAACACACGCAAGGCAAAACAGCTTTTTCTGTGTCTTTGTGTATCAAATTCAGTGCAAGATGTTTGTCAAATAACCTCAGGTCCGTAGCAGTAACAACTACTACTATTTCTTTACTCTCTGTCGGTTTTATTACAGTGTTCAATAAAATTTGGTGGTTAATGACTGGTATATAAATGCTTCGCTTTTTAAGAAAGTTTTCAGTGTTTCACTGAGTTACCGTGCAATAAGGGTTAACGTGTTGCAAAAAATGTCATTTCAGGAGAGGCAAAATGTTTTTAAAGTTGTATTTATTTTGCTGTTCTTGAATAAAATGCTGGTATATTGTTCCATAAGCAAAGTTTCTTAAGAGTTTTGAGCAAAATTATGTATCTTAGCAACACATGCCAGCCGTCCTAAGTGACAGATTTTAAGGAAATATTCGTTTTCAACATTTTTCGAATTCCGTGTTCATAACTCAGTGTTGGCTACCATAGTGTGTTATGGTGGTAGCTTGTAAGCATCTCTGTGCGTGATCATAGTACACTTTACAGTTTAAAAAGACTGAACCGTACTCCATCATAACACGCAATGGAACAGTGTACATATGTTCATAACACGCTCAACAGTCAGTGCTTGCTGTACAGAGTGAAACGATAACAGTATGCTATAGAAGAGTGTATGTTAATAAAATGCTAAACAGTTGGCCATGGTGTATAAGGTGAAGTGATAAAAACAAGCGTTGGGACAGCGAGTGTACATAATACACGTTACAGTCAGTTAAATCCTCCTAGCCGCCCATCCTTGATCAAATATTCCATTCCGGTTGCTCTGTCCGCTCTAGCGAAGACGTCCGAGTTTCTAGCTTGCATACAAACGCTCGCTTGGCTAAGAAGTTTTCTACTCAAAACTTGAATGAATGGAAATGACTTCCTCTACTTTTTAGGCTGTTTTCTTATCGTAGTCGTTGTGCTATAAAGCTCCATGCTGCCGAAATATACTTCGAAAGAAACTTCCCAACGAATGAAAATAAAAAACTTCGAATTTAACTGTTAGGCTTCTCACCGTGGGTACCAGATGGGAAGAAAACTGATAATAATGAATAAATATTCAATTAAGTATACATTAAATTTCATCCATGTTGAATAAACGTATGCAATAAACGCGAACAATATTTATCCGCTACCTAGTAAGGAGAAGAAACCAAAGTTTTAGGAAACTTGCTGAGTGAATAAATTTGCAACGATAAAGTTTAAGTTCGATTAAATTGAAATTCTAGTCATCTACTTTAGCGGCTTCTTACGTACTGCAAGGATCCGTTAAGAAGGTTATAAGTTCCAATAAATTCTATGTCATAATTTTTAATAAGTTTTATACCGTTCCGCGCGTAGGAACTTAAATACCACAACATCCTCATTTGGGAGCTTTTCAAACAGAAGAAAGGTTTTCATGTGGTTATTTTATTTATTGTTGTGAAAACTCAACGCCAAGAAACTGACTCAAGATTCAATAGCAGCTCACTACTCAGGGGAAGAAATTCTCAGGAACTTCAAACAAACTTTTGAACAAAAAATATTTTCTCAACTAAGTTTGCATGTATTCATGTCAATATTTAATCAGAAACAGCTGAAACGATTGACGCCGTTATGAGCGAATTTTATGCTGTTTGGTTGTATAATTGGAATCAAATTGTAAAAAATGTTATTTGAAAATGACTTCAAAAGCATCTTGCAGCTTTCAGTCCGAGAAAGAATATTCGTAGAGCTTGTGTTGATTGGAAGTGCTCACAGGCACTGAGTTCTGAAAAGTATTTTCTACTCGTGAGTGTTGTCTACCTCACGCTACCGTCCCTCACCCTCTCCGTGTGTGATCATCACCTGCACCGTGTGTGATCATTACTCGTACCGTGGATGAGCATCACCAGCACCGTGTGTGATCATTACTCGCACCGTGGATGAGCATCACCAGCACCGTGTGTGATCATTACTCGCACCGTGTGTGATCATCACCTGCACCGTGATCGTCACCAACTTTCTGAAAGCACAAAAAATTGATACTTATTTAGTTACATAGCAATAACCCATCACAGTAAGATTATTACTTAGTATGCTGTCAACTCAGGAAATCAGATGAGAGAGTATAGCTCAGTCATACATCAATAGGATGAATGACTTTTTTTTAACTATGTCAAGTAGTCTGAGACATGGTTCCACCAATGCACTTTGCGCCACAGCGCTGGAATTTATGAAACCTTCATAAGCAAAAACTGATTGTGTTACACAAGGCTGTGGGCTATAGTTTTCAGAAATATCTTATCAATCTTAATGACATAATTGCACTTCGTCAATTACAGGCTGTTTTTTTCTGCTCAAGACTAGAATGAATGGAAATGAATTGAAACTCTGTGTTTCGGTCAAAAAAGAGAACCAGATTGAGATGCGTGTATCATAACCGTTACCATCTGCGCTTTTTACATTTTCGTTGATTTTGTGAACTGGTGGGAAAAACATGCTTTAATACCTAAAGCTTAGTTTTTCCCTTTTAACACTTAAAAATAGCTCCCTCTGTTGTCAAACATACACTTTCTAAATATTGAGGATTTATTCTTACCAGCGTGGATCCTACATTTTTTTGTTTCATTTTAAAGTCTCCAAATTTATGGTGTAAAATTTTGTTACGGATGCCAAGCATGCCGTTAAACTGAGTATCGGCTGCTGTGCACTTCATGCGTGATATCGTGTGGGAGTTTTAGCAGTTCGGAGTGTGTATTTTAGGACTTTTCTGAAGTTGAAGTCGTAACAGTAGCTTTTATAGGATGGGAGAAGTCTAGCGTAACCGGATCATACCATGCTTAATGAAAGTCAAGTAGGTGCTTCTTTAAGTCTTTGCAAGTTCCTCAATAGCTTTTATGGGCTCTGAATATCAAAGGAAGAGCGGTCCCTTTCGACTATTTTATCCTGTCTCGTAGAGCCCACTAACTCGATGTTGTATGGAAGAAATAGTGCACCTCATACGATGCCATTATACGGGAGATAATGGGAGTATTTACAGATATGTGATCCGAAATTAAAGTACTACCTGCTTGATGCATCGTCATGAGAACATGGAGGTTTGCAGGATATTGAATCGAATGATGAAAACCCCTAAAAGGTTGAGTGTTTATGAATTACTAATATTCGGACAATGCGGGCATAAAGATTTGCCATACAGGATTAGATCGTATAATGGGCACATACACGCAAGATGACAATATGTCTCACCTTTTGCAAAAATGCGTTTACAAAACCTGGGGAAGCGTCGTGTTATAGCGCAGTATTTATCTGGAAATACATTGTGAGTAACGATCGGTAGTGCTTCATGAGTGGATGCTGACGAGTGTTACTACTCAACAATAAATATGCTGAATGTCGTAAATGATAAATTTCGATGTTCATACACTTAAGCTGCTCTTCAATTGCATCTTAATCCTAAATAGAACTTAATAAGGGACGTTTCTATTTGCATGTATTATTTACATAACATTTCAGAAGTATCAGTAAGATTTAAAACTCATGAAATTGCTTAGAAAATCTAATTTATAATGTAACACTTCCGATGTAGTCACATTCGGTGCAAAAAAATTGTTCGTGAGGAATTGCCCACTCTTTGTAAATACTTTTAATGAATCTACGAGCTTAAATTTCGCGTTTGAAACCATGTATTGAACTCAACAGAAAAGCTTTCCAAAGTCAATTGAAATTCAAGATGAGGAGTCATGTATAATGAAGCCAAGATAAAAAAGAACACCAAGAAATTTATTAAAGTCTTAATTGTCTACAAAATCGATTCGGGAAAAAACGTAACTAATGTGCCTTATTACTTAAATTTTTTACTATTATGTAATAGTTGAGGAATTGACGGGATCTATGCACAAATTGTTGCATTTCGAGCTTCGATGAGTTTTGAAAACACAAAAGTTTCAATTGGTGTGTTTACCCAACAAAAACATTCATAAAAGAATTTCTGCTTATTTAATTCATTGCTAAAAAGCAGGAATATTTTTTGTTAAATACTGGAATATCTTATCAATTTAGCTGCTCTTGTTGTTCTGAATGAACAGCAGAGTTATCAAGCAAAGTAAGGTTTAATAAGATCGTTTTTAACTCTCAACTTCTTGCAAAGGACACCAACTATGCTGTGACCACGTCATAATATTATGAAAACTATGCTGTGACCGCGTCATAATATTATGAAAACTATGCTGTGACCGCGTCATAATATTATGAAAACTATGCTGTGACCGCGTCATAATATTATGAAAACTATGCTGTGACCACGTCATAATATTATGAAAACTATGATGTGATTACGTCATAATATTATGAAAACTATGCTGTGACCACGTCATAATATCATGAAAGCTATGCTGTGACCGCGTCATAATATTATGAAAACTATGCTGTGACCACGTCATAATATCATGAAAGCTATGCTGTGACCGCGTCATAATATTATGAAAACTATGCTGTGACCGCGTCATAATATAATGAAAACTATGCTGTGACCACGTCATAATATCATGAAAACTATGCTGTGACCGCGTCATAATATTATGAAAAGAGTCATCTGTTGAGTTCAGATATTGAAACAACATGAGAAACTTGTTGGAAAAATGCTTCTTTTAACGCAGTCACGTTTTCCAGGCTATATCCACGAAAGAAAATTACTGTGGCATGCATACAATTGACGGCATTATAGGTTTCTTTGAATAGGAAAGACACGAGAACCATAAATAGTTAACAAAGTGATTGGTACACAATAAGCTGAGGTTCGTACAATCCGATCTACTGCAAACTGATATTAAAATATAATCAGACGTGGAGAATATCCACTCTGTTGCAGCAGTTTAAGTCCAGGATTCATTCAATATTCATCAGGCGTGACGACTCCATTTCTAAGCAGATTGATTTCTGTTTTCGGTTGGAGATGTTCCTGTGGCTGAGTGACACTCTTATGACAAGGCATTAGATCGAAAGTAACCTCTGGACAACTGCTTCAGCGGGCAATAAGGGGCTATGTGTCTCATTGCTGTGAGTTGGATCTGCCGGCAATCCAGCCCTGGTTCGGCAGCAGTATGGGAGACTACAGTACAGATTCTTTCTCTAAGTGGGTTGCAGTGACATTCAGGGCAGTGTCCAGTCATCTTTAGAAGAGAGGTCACACATCAATATTGATGTGATATTCACTACTCTGTCCTCAAAAATAAATGTGAAGAGTTGCATACAGTTCTCATATCTGTGGGGGTTATCTTACATAGTATAAACAATACATAGAATAAAGTAGAAAATAAATGTGCTAACTATATACTCCACAAATCAATATAAAAATGGCTAGCTTAATATTGCAAACTATATACTCTACTGGTTAAAATAGGATTTTCTTTTAAATTACTTACTCCATACCTTATGGGTTAATATAAATTGCCAATTTGGAATTGCCAATAATGTACGTTTAGGGTTAATATCTTTCATTATGTTCCTCACTGAAAAAATATGGTAATTGATAATTCCTTCCTTCTAACAATCGCTAGGTTTAGGTTATCTAACCGTTGGTATAAGATTCGTTTTTCACTTGCGATACGAAACTATCTAATTATAAATTTGTTTACAGCCCTCAAACTTCTTCCGCCATGCTGGAGAGCCTAACCTGGAGTTGCGGTACCGAAGTAATTATCAATCGGAGTTTTCCCAAACACGTTTAATCTGAGTCCACGCGTCTTGCTTTTCAACTAATAAATTTGTTATAGTGTACTCGTACGAGACCTAGTTTCGAAAAAGATCTTTTCTCAACGACCGTTTTCGAAAGGACGTCATGAGCTCATCCAAATGAAGCCAGGACTCAATTAATGTGAAATTTAGGGACACGTTTCATGCATTGTTCTAATTATTTACTTATGTGAACAGTTCATGAATATATGAAAGCACTCGGCAAGCAGGCAAGTAAATGCAATTCTCGGTCGTTTTAAAAGCAAAACCTTTGTGAACGATTTTCTGGCATTAAAACTCCTAACATAATTATTTCTATTCCATAGGAATGGGTCATCTCCCCCGGAAAAAAATTCAAGCATGAGCGATCCGTACAATGAAATAGAATACTTTGTTAAAAATGTTATTAGTTTTGCGCAACAAAAATCCTATTTTCATCACGGTAACACGAGGTGTGATAAAAATATCAGTACTAGGATGATGAAAAGGATTGATAAGCTGACACATTTTCTATCTATATTCTTTGTTTCCTTCCGAAGGGTGTGATGTTTCATTCTTACTTAAGCTTATTTGCAGCAACTCAAAACTGGTGTCAAAGTATTTTCTTATGCAACCAATTATAGAACTCTTTTCTCAAAATTTTGGAATGATTTCTGAAAATAATTTTGTGTTGGGACTGGAATTCGTTAAAAGTTTTTTTAACAGCAATCGTGTATCTAAGTGACTTTTTGATAAAAGGAACAGTTTGTATGAACCATGGGCTCCAAGTTTATGTTCGTGAAATAGTCATGAGTTGAGTTTTTATTTGGCAGCAAGATTCTTAACTGAACTCACTCGGTTCCTTCTCACCTGTCATAACATTCTTTTGGAGCGTTTATTTATAACCTTGCTTTATATCCATCTCTTGAACGAGAACAAATACCCTTTCCAAATTTTGTAAGCTTTTTAATCTTAAATACTGAATCTTTACTGTACATCACTTGGTCTCTAAAACACGAAGTAGATGCATCGAAACAATCAGTGAGATCATACGAGCTCCAAAAAGAGAAGACATTTTTAACGACGATGGACTCTACTAATAACAGAAACACAAAGTTCATGTAAAAATATACGCATCTAAATCAGTTTTCTTTCCTTCAAGTAGATGTTAAATAACTTTCATTCTTCAACTAAATAGCATTTTCACAGTCCATCGATGAGGTCAATCGTGCTCATTTTATTCCTACATCTGTTGGCATGCCGCATGCTACAGTTTTCTTCCCATATCACATTCGTTGTGTTGTGTGTCTGTTCATGCCTTAACGTCAACGTGTATCAACTGAGTATCGCCATCTTTTAGAGTTAATAGTAGTTCACTATTACTTAGCATTTGTATCCATTCGTAGAGAAACTACACAAGTACAGGCACTGATTAACTGACGCAGAATCTGTAATACAGCATAAGATGAATAATTTCATAAAATTCTAGCTATGTAACTAAACTATCTTCTTGATCCTCAGTTCGTCACTCGCATTCCAGCATCGTCCCTAGAAACAGCTCCTTCATTTTACTCAATTTACCTCATGTTCTAATCTTCCACCGGTGCCTTTACTGAACCATTATGATCTATCATACTCAGCAAAGTATTCAACTAACCACGTTTACATATCTTCATTTTCCAATCACTGTATGTCAACCTTTCACAACTTGGACTCACACATTGGCTGGTGCACGAACAGTCGTGTCGCCTTGGTAAAGATTCGAGACGTGTACACCTCTTTCAAAAGCATTTCCAATCAAGATATACATACGTTATGAGAAACTACAATTTTTTGTAGCTTCTGATACTATCTGTGATTATTATTTGACAGGTAAAAGTTTTATTATTTATGACTGAGAGCAATGTATATTCTTTTTTTACGAGGATCCTCTCCATCAAAAATTAGCAAATACGCCATTGGGTTCCAAATATTTACTGTGCACAATGACTACGACTGTAATTCACTATTTAATACAAATAGTGCATTAGATTGGAAAGAAAGTAATATTGTTTCCCTGATGCTATATTTAAGTTCGAAAATTCATATATTAGTGTTTTCAATACAGGCAATAGTTTCCCTCATTTACAATGACACTTCTCTTCTCGTTCCAGCAGATTTTCAATGCCTGATTCAAAAAATCTTTGTTTTTTTTAAGAAAAGAACAACTCGAGATCGTCTCTCAGTTGGTCATAATTTTCATAAATTATATTTGCTCAAGTGATGTTGAAAAAACTTAAACAAATAGACCTGATAGAGCAATTCAGATGAATCCGGTGGGTGAGGTAAACTCAATAAATTGAAACACATAATATTTTCCTTAGCGAATGCAAATGCCGAAACACGGCAGCTTGCCTGTCTAACAATACTCGTGTTTTTCTCAATAAGGCAGTTTTTAGATGTCCAAGTTATGAGTAATATTTTGATGCTGTGGCTGTTTGGTTAGGGTTTAATAGCTCATAGTGAACCAGTCTTTTCATGTCTCATCATAAACAGAGCATGATCTTCCTTAGGTGTAGTCTTTCCTTTACAACTGGCAGTGTACTTTGATTTCTAGTCAACCGCTGTCTTTTACTGAAAACAAGGAGCAGGAACAATCACGAGGTGTTTAATTCAAAATGATAGTTCATAAGAAAATTTGCACGAAAACATACTTTTCACTAAAAATATTGTCATGAAGGACCTCATTGGTTAGAGTTATCTCATTTTTATAGTTATATAATTAATTTATAAACAAGAAATTCTCATGACTTGTATTTAAAATACAATAACTGTATAATATAGAAACAGGGCGGTACAAAAGTCACGTCACCATTTTGAACATTCATTACAAGACAACTCAAGCAGCTATAAAAATGCGTTACACATGAAATGAAAGAAAAAATCTTGAAGTTTCATCTTGCATTGATGATAGAGATTTGAAGCCTTTTTTGCAAATCAAAATTTACGCAATTATCATATCCCAAAAATGCCAAAATACAACATTGACCAACGAGCAAAGATACATAGTAGAAACTTTATTTCTCTGGCAATGAAACGTTAGTTGCAGTATATGTGGACTTCGTAAGAACGTTTAATCGACCAAGGCCTTTTAAAAATCGAATTATTAACTAGACAACGTTACAGTCGACTAGGAATTTCACGAAGATCACTGTAATGCATCATAACAAAAGATTTAAATCTGTTTCTATATAAAATTCAGATAATACAATAGTTAAAGTTTGCAGTCCATCAAGAAAGAAAGGACTTCGCTCGTGTATTTCTGTGTCTTACGAATAATTGAGGCAGAGGGCAGATTCATTGAGTAAAAAGTGGCCAGAGGATCTATGTACACAGACGATCAAATATTTTTTTCCAGTAGAGCAATTTTTATTTGGATAGGAGCATTTTTGTTGAGATCTGAAAAAGTAGGTTATTTATCCGCCCTACCCTGTAATTATAGGAGGTTGCATTTTCTTTTGTTATAAAATTCATCGAGCTGTACCTATACTTTACTGTCGCAAATAATAACTTGAAGCATATGAAAACCTAGAATGAATTTGTCTTCAAAATTCCTCATTCCTATTGGCATGCATCCAACAAACGTCATAGTGATTCATTAACAACTTACAAACACAGTTTTTAACGGTTTTGATCAGTAAAGCGTATTTTAGTTGGCCTCCAATAAAAGCCATATTGAACAAAAACTTACATATGTAAACACTTCAGGCTGCAAAAAGCGAAACGTCTGAAAAACCTTGTGCACTTAAAACCATTGAAATGTAATTTTCAAACAAAAATAACAGACATTTATGAAGTATGTTCCAAATTCATTCTAGCTGCGTTATACTTTGCGTCTTTTCGTACAAAAAATCTTTTTATTTTTTGCAGACTTTAACGAAGCAGCTTCTACTCGTGAAAATGAGGACGTTTCTTATTATGTTTTTTATCATTAACGAAGTCCACGTTTTTCCCAGTTAGAAATGAAACAGCATCCCTTGCTTTTTTCTCAGTTCTCATAAATGAAGGCTCTGGTTAGCTAGAAAAGACACTTGCTGTTCTTCTCCCGTCATTGGGATCTGACTTTTGCAAGCAAGTAATTAAGTCACAGTGCCGAAGCTGAAAAGAAATGCTTTTCAGTGCCCAGTTTTCACGTAGGGCTCCGGTTCCCGGAATTGGGATTGGGCTTTTAGAAACGAGAAGCTGTAAAGAGTCTCGGTACGCTCAACGATTGATTATCTCGTGCAGGAAAGTAGAGACTGGCTACTGAAAAATGAGTTTGTCGATATGGCTGGGTCTATGAATATTAGTGATAAATAAATTGTGCAGCGATTTACACAAACTATATGCTTTTACTTCTACTCGTTATTACTTTTTGTAAAAAGTTTGTTTTCGTTTCTGAAGTATTTTTTTAGTTATCTTGTATATGAACTCTTGAACAATTTACCGTAAAAGAAAATCAAATGTTTCCCTGTTAAGAAAAACTATCTTATATTCGGTTTTAAAACTCATTTATTACTCCTGCTGAGTCTTTCGGACCCTTTTCTTTGAGTTCTAAATTACTGTGGTTTTTTGTACTATTCATTGAAATTCAAACGTTCGTTAGTGAATACTAAAATAATTAAATTTATTTTACCATAAATAAACAGTCAAGATATAAATTGAGCTCCTTACATCAAAATATGATATTTTTCATGTAAATCTAAACTGCAGCATATGATGTTGTCAAATACAGCCACTCGCCCTTAAGCTCTTGTTATATTCGTAAGTTCAATACGAGCTGACCTGCAATTTGAAATTTCATTTTAAAGAGTTAGCGATATATTTACATCTAACATATTTTAGTCTTTCAAGATTATGCGGTCCCTACTTCCATCTTCATCCGGTTGGTGCTTCAGATTGGGCGAGTTTATTCGAAGATTTTAATGTCCACGATTTTTAAATTGATAAAATTACTTATTTTAAATTACCTTAAAACTCAGTGCAATAAAGGAAATTACAGTTTCTAAATTATGAGAATAGTAAATCATGAATGTGGAACATAAATCAAGATGAATTTCATTTTATTTGTACTCCAAAATATAAATGAGTAGAACCGTGGTAAGCTCTACGTACAAAGAGGTCGATGAGGGCTGGCTACTAGGCAAGATGAAGTACGAGTTAATAGACTTAGACGTTGAGTGATTAAAGAAATCTTTATGACCAACAATGCCAAAAGGTAATGCTTACATTTGCAACAGTAGTGATAAATTTCAATGAGGGAGGATAATTATGAGAAAGTCATCATCATTTAGTTTACTTGTCTTACTCCAAGGGCGATATTGCCTGGGCTGCTCTCAGACATCGTCAATGCAATCATTTTATTGAGAAGCCATAATTCCTTTGGCTTTAGAAACGTTAGACATTATATTTTACTTCTATTACAACATTGGAAACCATAATATCACGTTGTAACGAAAGTTCTGCACATTTTTTGAGCATTTTCGATAATATGATAGTATTTTTAAAGTATCATATCATCGGAAAGCCGTAGTTTCACTGGCTTGATATTCGTTAGATATAATATTAAACCTATGACTTTATTACAACCTTGAAACTATTATATCAGGTTGTAACAGAAGTTATGTTCATTTTTTGTTTTAATTTTAGGGCATCATCACATCAATTTAACTTCCAATGGCATATGTGTAGCCATCTAAATCACTAAAATAACACTTCTTCTTTCATATTTATTTAAAATTCTTATAATAAATAACTATTGTTGACCCAAATGTACATCCGAAGTCAAGATAGGAGGAAATTAATCTACTGATTAAGATAAGATACCATGAAATATCATCCCTAAATTACGATGACTAATATAGTTTCCGGAACATTTGCTCAAAAGTCGAAATACTGCATGCAGATGTATACTATTTATCTTATGCTAAGTATTGACTTGGTGGTGTTTGGTACCCATAGGAAAGATATGAAAGTTTTGCACAGAGTGTGCTTAAGGAAAGAGGTGAAACGGAAAGGGATTCTAGGAGGGGAATAGAAATGAGCGCATTGCGCTAATGTTTAGAATGGGAGGGGTCTATTTATAGAGGTTAGTTGGGAGGTGGGGTTGGATTTCCTGTCAGGGCTTTGTATGGTTTTAGATTTTTGTGCATGTTTGCGGTACGCGGTAAGGAGGCGTGAAGCCGGTTGGGGCTGCGCAAACCCGAAAAAAACAGTGGTAAGAGCTGGTTGGGGCTGCGCAAACCCGAAAAAAACAGTGGTAAGAGCTGGTTGGGGCTGCGCAAACCAGAAAAAAAGGGGTAGGACTGACTCTTTTGATTTGCTAATAAAACGAAAACTTTTAACGCTAGGATATTGAAACTTGTTTTATTCGAAAGAAAAACCTTTTTATGCTTTATTAGAACTAGGTTTTGAATATAATGTTTTTAAATGATGGCCATGGTTGTTTTGACAACTTAGGGTTCGTTTCTTTGTCGTTTCCATAACGCTCCTTCGTGTATCAGGCGATAGTTGTCTTATTTCAGAACAAATGTTGTTTTTAAATTCTTGCAGATTTGTTGGATTTGTTACATGAACCCTTGACTTCAGGTAGCCCCATAAGAAGAAATCGCATGGGGTCAAATCTGGCTTCGATGAAAGAGGCATCCTCACACAAACGAATAAAAGATTCGGAATAATTAACACGACTGTGATAATCATTAGGGAATAACTGTTGGGTTAATTTAATTTTGTAAGGATATAACTTCAAGTCTTTTTCAAGAATGCGGTGTAATGTCGATCGGGAAATAGATAATTGAGTTGAACGTTTTCTGATGGAGGCTTTAGGATTATCTGTAACACTTGCAGAAACTCGCTCGATTACAGCTTCAGTTCGAGTTGATTTTACTCTTCCAGATCGTTGTTTATCATTAACATTTCCAGTGTCCGTAAATTTTCGATACACCGATTTAATTGTGTTCTTCGAAGGACTGGTTGTTGTTCTGAAATAATTCCTGTAATCACGTTGCACTTCTGTTGTTGACATTGTCCGTGTGTAGATTTGCAAAATTCTTATTCTCTCATCTTTGCTGTATGGAGACATGATGAAAATTAAGGGTTTGCAATGAAGCAAAAATCAAATGTCAAGCGGGTTCGTAAATAGGATACAAAGTATCTGCCATAAAAAAGTTTTTCTTTCGAATAAAACAAGTTTCAATATCCTAGCGTTAATAGTTTTCGGTTTATTAGCAAATAAAAAGGGTCAGTTAGGTCTGGGACGCTCTGTATTTGTACTTTTATTATGTGATGTAAAGTATGTATGATTCCAGCCAATGGAATCAGCCCTGATGAAAATTTGCTATCGCTTGTGTGAGAATAGAAGTTTGAAAAATAACTGTCACCGACATTTGACTTTTTGTCTAAGACTTGTGAATTTTTAAATGTGCAGCACTTTCTTTACAAATCGGTATAGATTTGTTGATTTCAATATATTTTGATATGCAGCCAAATTTTGTGTTTCATCTGAAGTTGACAAAAGAAGATTATAAATTTTTCCCCTGAATATAGTACAGAAATCAGACGAATACCTCAACATGCACACGTGAGTGAAACAATGAAAAATATAATAATTATAATTATCGCATAAATATATAATTTATCATCGCAGCGAAGTCTTGTTTTCAGCCATCGCGGTGTTAAAAAATTATCAAACTGTAGAACGCTAAAGTTCAGCTTTGCATGTTCGTTGCTTCTCACTACAAGGTCAAGTCAAACGGATCAAACTCACAAAGGAGTCTTAAAAGACTTTACTCAAATTTTAGGTCATCACAAGTAACAGTTTTTTTCAAAAATTGTCAAAAGGGCAGTTTTCTACTCACCAGCAGTTCTATTTTCTGGAGACAGTGAGAGGATCATGAATATCATGAAAACCATGGATTAAATCAATGAATCGATAAATAAGAAAACTTTCAAACCTGTGGAATTATCATTCTAATTTAGGAAGGGCAATAGCAATTAGAATGCGAAGCCTAAAAGAAGAGAAAAGTATGAAATTACGAAAGAATAACAGTTTGAAAGTAGGGAAAGGCGCTCATATGCCTAGAATCACAACCAACTTCCTGCGATGTCCTTATTGTAATTCACACGAAGACATCGCAGCTCTCCAGTCTTCAAATTTGTCACTGTTTAAATGATCAGGGCGCTTTAATTATTAGTTACACTCCTAACTTGAGGATGCTCGAAACTGCCTTTTAATTAGATTAACTCTCAGGCGAATGTAAACATTGTTCTATTTTTGGAAGGTCGTTCAGTATGTCAGTTTTAGATCATGATTTTAAACTGGAAAGAAAATGAACACCATTTTTATGTAACTTTCACAAAATCTAGGCAGACAGGATGATAGAAATTAATGAGTTTTTCAGCTTGGTAGAACTTGTTTGACGCTTTACAACACGATGCTACAATCAGGCCCGTTATACGGGGTGTCCCAAAAAAAGCAGACGGAACTTTGAATTGAAAAAGCTCTGCAGTTATTGTTAATAATTTAGTTCTTTAAAGGCCAGCTTGTTCACTAAATATTTGTTCCTTAACAATAAAAATTTTATTTTGTTTCCTCACACAAAATTGTTAAAATATCGTTGTTAGTAGATGCCACCGAAAGTACGTTTGCTCCGGGGTATGAATGAAACTCAAAAGTGTAAGAACAAAAAATTGTAATACTTTAATAATCAATGTCTCATTACCAATGAATATCCTTTTATAATAACTTGATGAAAATCTTCCACATCATTTTAAGCCCCTTTTCCTTCAACATGACCTCCATTCCTTTCTAAAGATAATTGTGCCCTCGATCTCATTGCTTGCACTGCCCTCCTAACCATCTGTGGATTAGCCTTATGTAGGTTCACTTCTTGGATGATACTCTCCCGTAACTGATTTATGTTTTCTGGTGGAGTTCTGATGATTTATAATTTCTGGTGATTATGTTTTATGGTGGTAAACCATTTCTTCTGACTGACACTTGTGGAGTTTGTAAAAGCAAATCTCGCACATTTTCAACCTTTTCTTCAGATATCGTAGTTCTTTTACGCCCTGAACAGCCTTTGTTCAAATTACAGCTAGTTCCTTCTTGTTGGTATTTATTAGCATTTTCCAGATGGCATCTTTGCATGGCAATCTTCAACCGGGGAAATGTTGAGCAAACAAGGCCTGTACGCGTTAAATGCTTCTAGTCGAAATCCAGGTTGTGACTACAAACACTCTTTGTTCTTTTGTTAACTACATCATGAAGGGTATTTGCGGGGAAAACTTCTTCTTGTAAAAATGTTTTATTCATGCAAATAGTATTGTAGATACTGATTTGCATAAATAACAAGCTGGCCTTTACAGAACTAAATTATCAATAACTACAGAGCTTTATCAATTCAAAGTTCGGTCTGTTTTTTTGGAACACCCTCTATTGTTTGCACTCATTACAGGTGATCCTTTTTGAATTCTTGATCTATTTGATTTCAATTAAAATACTTTCATGTAGAATCTTTTTAAAAAGAACACTGCTGTCTCACGTGCAAGCAAATGGAGCAGAGTCAGTGTTAAGTGTTGATTCGAATACTGATACAGTGTTGTAAATAAGTAGTATTATGGACTTGTAAACCAACGTTTATTGTTTTGTCTTCTGCCGTTTCAATGTGACACAAAATATTCCCATTGAAAGACTCTAACAGTTGTAAGAATAAGTGATATTCTAATAGGCAAACAAATATTTTTTAACAAACTTCCCGAAAAAATACGGTCCAAAAAAGCTGAATTTGTGTACAACAAGAAGCAAAGTTTGCTAGTCCAGTACAACTATAGCTGACTAAAGCAGTAACTCTTCTCTCGCATCATTAAATGAATCGTTTTCCTGCCTCTTTTGCATAGTGTATAAGTTCCAAGCAACTTTCATGCAGTCACACAACCTTGTACGGCGAATGACATAGCTTACGTCATCAGAAACTTTTGTAGCTGAGTAAACGTACATGATACCCTAAATATATCCCAAAGAAAATGGTGTGTAGGAGATAAGTGGCTTCAAGGGCTAGATACAAAAAGTTTCGAAAGAAATAAAATATAAGAAAAGAAACAATCATAGTGGTCCATTCTTTTGTTTCTAGCCTAGTCCTACGCCATCAGGCATTAATTGTGCACAAGCACAAGAGTAGGAGTGAAAAAGGAGTGAAGTGCTGCAGGACGAGTAGCACTGGAAAGATGGAAGGAAACAAAATAACAGTCACGATCCTACTCATTAATTTCCATGCTGAAGTATCAGTGAGCTCATTTGAACGTAGGAACCGATGGTTTCAGGTGTGTAGGATTCTATGATTTCATAGTCTTTTACATTTCTAGTGCCATTTGAATCGGTGTTTATTTTTTATTTCATTCAGGCTACTACAGAAGAAAGTGATAGAAGTAAAGACTTGAACTAAAAAAAAACAAAAAATATTGACTTCAAAGGGTGAAACTTGAATTAAATGGAAGAATATATTCTCAAGGTTTATTTGGTTCAGAACATGTGCTAAAAATACCCTAATGCTCAATACAGAGGTTAACCGCATATGATAGTTTCGGATTACTGCAATCAGAACAGCCTTGTAAATTGAACAAATTACTTTTCGGGCAACTTGCTTAAAAACATTGATGGCATGTGATTAAATTTATTGCTGATGTCGCATCGGCATACTTACATTAAACGGTACATAATTTCTTTTACAAATAGTTTACCGCCTACTCCGTATTTCATCAAACTTATTTCTTCAACCTAAGGAAGCAGCACGTGAAATGAAGAGTGTTATGTGTATTTCTTGATCACAGAAAATTTATAAAGAAATCTCTGTACAAGCTTTTGCTAGATTCTCAAAAGAGTTCTAATTGATAAAACAATTTGTTAGGTCATATATATATATATATATATATATATATATATATATATATATATATATATATATATATATATATATATATATATATATATATATATATATATGTATATTTATATATGAAATTCTAGCAATGCATTTCAAAAATATCAGCGAACAATTGCGACGAGACAAGCGATGTATTCGTAGCTTTCCAATATTCATATTTTTGAATTGATGTTTGAATACTATTTCAGTGAAATTTTATTTTTATCGAATTTGGAACATTTCTTCTTTGACGAACCATAGGACATTATATCCAGTTTTGAAGCTTATGAACATCTATAAATTAGATGAAGACACTTGAAAAATTTATGAGAAAAGTTATACCTTCATTGAATTTGCAAGAAACAAGCAGACCCAATGAAGTTACGAATAACTTAATGAATAACGGCACTTGAACTCCCCTTTTATCTTAAATTGATCCAATTGATGACAGGCAATGTGTCGTACCTGGTTAATTTTTTTTTCTATAGATAGGTTAAAGTATTTTCATGAGGCTTCATGCCCCATTGCAATTTTGTCGACAAGCTCCGCACAACATCCCGCAGTGTTTCATCTTGAAAAAACTTCGTTGTCAAGACTTCAGATGCAAATTAAGGTAGTCCACGGTCCATAATCGGCTTCCCATACGCCATCAACGGCGCAATTAAGCTTGAGGCCCTAATTGCTTGTAATGAGGAGCTCTTTGAGGTCATGCCTTGCTAAAACCGACTGCCTCTCTAGCGAGAGTATGCTCGGTCAAATTTCAATATGGCTGTGTATGGATGACCTAATTTGGTGGCTCAGAGGCATGTAAAATCATTTATAATTACATAAAATCATTAAACAGTTCGTGAACTCTAAATTTATGTGCTGGATAAATTCTATGTCTATTTTCATCGGGCTGCTCTCGAAAAATTTTCGGAGATGAACGAGAGAAAAGCGGAAAAAGAGATAACAATATTTATAATTTACGCAACCGTTGTTAGTAATTTAAATACTTTACTAATTACATACAAACTTTGGCTGGATTTCAGGAAGTTGCTCTTGCTTCCAATGAACATAGGTGCTAGTATTGTTTTCAAAAACTTTTTCTTCCTCATTAATAGTGCATTCTACTCAGTTGCGCATGTACAATTCCTTCAATTTCTTAACCTAGATTGCTATGAATTTCCTTTGCTTTTACATATAAAAAGCTACATAACATACTGATGACATGCTTCTTCTATTGATCCATAAATGTCATAAATAAGCGTACATCAACTTGTTCACTTTGTTTGCAGGTCGTGTTAGTCAGTTTTATCCCCTTCAATCCTCAGTTGTAACTCCTGTATACTATTCTCATAATAGATTGACGATTTTGGATAAAATTTTATTCCTAATGAAATGAAGGTTTTTTAGTACGTCGTTTTACGATGTAAAATACCAAAAATTGGGCAGCGTAGTTTTTCACCTTAATAGCGGCAATGAAACTAACCACACAACATCAAATCAGCGATAAGTAGCAGATGCGTTGAACAATAACAAACAACTACTGTACCACGTCATAACTAGTCCTTGTTATCTTCTTTCCAAGTAACAAGTCAAACTGTAATCGTACTTTTCGAATCAAAATATAACTGATTCATTAGTTTTAAAAAATCAACATTTTAAGACTGCTTAATGGTTTGAGAGATCGTGAAAATGATATTTTGATACCCTCCAACACACCGTCGATTCGATTCTTTACAGGCCCTGCTCAACGAAAGAGCGAAATTAAAGTTTTCTGCCTGAAATTATTTTACGCTTTCTTGGATATACTTTGGTTTAATCGTTGTCTCTCCCACTCTTCACTGCATGCACAAACGTAGCAAATTGTCATGTTAATTACAGCCAAAATTGGTTCATAGCATTTCAGGCCCAACAGTGTCTATATCTTGGAGTCGTGAGGCTCTTTCAAAAGCTTCATTTGTCTTGATGCTGAGCTTGCATTTACTACATTTGTACCAGCGACACTGAATCCTACAATACTCTAGAAAAATGCTCCATAGTTCAATTAAAATATAATCAATGAAAACCAGTTAACTATATAGTGCGGTGGGGTTTCGGGCTAAAAATACCTTTTTTCTAATTCACAGTCCTATCGCTCAGAGGGGGGACGTAGAAATCGAACTTCTGTTTACTTTAACAGTGGTTAAACAGAACTGCTGTTAACAACTCTACATGATGTTTCCCACGGCAGACAATAGTTAACTTACACAAAATTTTTTAAATATATGAAGCAAAAGATCAGTGAGTTGCATCATTCACCTTGGAAAACCTCAAGAAGTTACGCGGAAGACTAGGGCGCATGTAATGTTCAAGATAGTTATTAGCACCCTCGACAATTTTTTATTACCAAGAAAACTTTTGAATGGTGGTTGTAAAATCAAGCAGGCAATGTGTATTAACATAAAAAACAATGTTTATTAAAAGGTATTTAGGATAAACCAGGCTTCAGTTTGACACATCTGTCTAAAAAAATTGTAACCTATCCCTCAATGGAACAAAGTAATGCAGGAAAGTGTTTCACCTTTCACCACATTGAAAATATTGCAGGAAATAATTTCATAGTGTAACGCTGCTGAACTTACCCAACAAATTGATTCGGAGAAAAGAGAACTGCATTGTGGGTTGCATAGCACATGAGTCTGAAAGCTAGCTTAGAAACATATTGATGATATATCATACATACAGGGTGGGACACAAAAGTTTCCTTTATTCAAATACTTATAAATGTGCAACTAATATTTGTAAAAACTTTAGTGTGTTCTCATTTTCACTGTCATTTAATGTACTTTTATCATGTAAAACTATTTTTTATTCAATGACGCAGTTAACGAGCAGGTAATCGAAATGTGAGGATGATTTTTTCGTCATTGCGAGAGGGTCATTTTAAAAGGGCGAAAAAAGAATGATTTACTATTTTCTTATAATCGTTGTAAAAATGTATCATTGATACATCATTCCTTTTTATGAAACTGTTCTTAATTTAATTTAATTTAATTTTAAAAGTGCACAAATTAAATTCTTCACCATCGACCTTTACCAATGCAATTAACAAAAGATGAGCGAATATTTTTGGTCATAACTTTCAATGATATCAAAAACGTCACAGAAGTCGTTCAACTATTTGAAAATAATTTTCGAGAAAGATGTGTAAGTAAACCTACTGTGAGAAAAAATATTGTAAAATTTTGTACACATGGAGCAATACCCAGTAGCAGCAAGGGGAATTCCAGAAGACGTTTCACGAGAATATCAATGCGAGTTATGAGAGTCCGATGTCAAAAGTGCCTAGAACACCACGGTGGTTATTGGCCATAATGGAAACATCATGTACTTGTGTTTGACTAAAAAGAAAATATTTTGCTTTGAAGAATCTATTACTGCTATTGTTTCCTTTTAATATTCATTTTTTTATGCAAGTAAAATCCCAGATTACGCTTTTACAATTTCTCTCACACAGCGGCGGAAAAAGCATCCCCACTTTTTGGTTACCTGCTTGCAAGCTGTCTATGAATGCAAAATGGTTTTACCTGATAAAATCACAATAACTGACAGTGAAAATGAAATCACTGTGAAGTTCTCTTACTGTTAGTTAGGCAGTCATAAGTATTTGAAAAAAGGAAACTTTTTTGTGTCCCACCCTATATATGCACCCTTAATATTTTAAAAGTGCGTCGCATTTTTTGCTAGTCTTCGCTGTCTAGCATTCAAAAGCGATTAAGCCATGCACTTAATTTTAAAACAAACTTTAAAAGTAATTTAATTATTTCCAGGGAATAGCGCAAAGCTTAGATATCTCCTAACGAATGCTTTTGAAATTCATACTTCAAAACAATAAGTTTTTTTAAACATGACGTAAGCTATGTTCTTCGCCGTTCAAAGTTGTGTGACTGCATGAAAGTTGCTTGGAACTTATACACTATGCAAAAGAGGCAGGAAAACGATTCATTTAATGATGCGAGAGAACAGTTACTGCTTTAGTCAGCTATAGTTGTACTGTACCAGCAAACTTTGCTTCTTGTTGTACGCAAATTCAGCTTTTTTGGACCGTTTTTTTCCCGGAAGTTTGTAAAAAAATATTTGCTCCCCTATTAGAATATCACTTATTCTTATAACTGTTAAACTGTTTGAATCTTTCATTGGGAATTTTTTGTGTCACATTAAAACGGCAGAAGACAAAACAGTAGACGTTGGTTTACAAGTCCATAATACTACTTATTAACAACACTGTCTCAGTAATCGAATCTTCAAAAAATTATTGGATTTTGAAGAAAAACCAATCGAGGTGATTTTTTAGTTGTTCACCATTTTCATTAATTTTATTGCTAAAGTGATGCTTCAAAAACTTGAAAAGATCGTAATCAGAAGGAAAAATATTAGGTGGATGAGGTGGGTAAGGCAAAACTTCCTAATTGAAACTTGTAATTTTTTCCTGAATCATTCTTGCTGTATGAGGTCTAGCATTGCCACTGTGAAGCCCAACACATTTTCCATTGAGTAATGCTGATCTTTATCCTGATAGAGCAGTCCATAGATCATCCAGTTACGAACAGTATTTTGCAGCTGTATTGCTTGTTTGGGGTCTAATGACTCATAATAAAATCATCGTCTCAAGTCCCGTTGTAAACAGAGCATGATCTTCTTCGGGTGCAGTCCATGTTTTGGACAGGCTGTGAACTTGAATTTTGGTACTGCCATTGTCTTTTCTATTGAGTATTGTTGTAAAGAACTTATTTTTCGTTTCCAGTGACAATTCTTTCCAAAAAGAGTTGTGATGGTTCCTTGGAAGTCAAAATGTTCAGACAGTGAAATTTTGGTTTCGTTGAACCTCATTCATATCATGGGAATCCATTGTCCAAGTTTATAAATCTTTTCTAGTTCACGAAGGCATGAAATTATGGCGATATGAGTTAGATTGAACAGTTGAACTAATTCTCTACTGGTTAATTTTGAATTAACCTCAACAACATCTTCAATGGCTTCTTAATCAATTGATTTTGGTCTTCCCAAACGCAAACGTTTCGTAAGGTTAAAATCTCCACGTGAGAACTTTGCAAATTCTAGTTGGCTTTGTCGTTCATCACTTTGTCGATCATCAATCACTCGTAGTTCACATTATAGGCTTGCTACAAGTACTGACTTTGGGTAGTTTTAGCATCATCCTGCTTAGCATGAAGAAAGAAGCATAATAATTTTTGTTTCTCTAATTAAGAAGTAAATGACTGCAAAAGAGATTTCGTATTTAGTATTTCTGTAACTTCCTTCACAGCTACAAGGTACAAGGGCCTTAAAACACGGCGTTGCAATAACAGTTGAGGGGCCAGTAACTTACACCATCGTTAGCGACAGCAGCAAAAATTACGACTGCATCATTTGCCTCACCATGGGTACGAAAAATTCATAGTAAATCTCTTGGAAGAATATAAGGAAAGCCTGATGATGGTCGTAAAGAACGGGATCTATCCATGGAGCTTTATCGCACAGATATAACTTGGCGAGCTACACAGTGAGCGTGCATTTCCAAACAAATAGTGGACCTCTGAGGGCAGAAGCATGGCCATAGAAAAATGTTAGCGCTTTACTGTCTGCGTGGCTGATGGAAGGTGACAAAAACAGAAACATTACTGGAGCTCAGCCATGAACGCCACATGAGGTCCTGTGGTTCCCTCACGGTTATTGATAAATTTTCATGCATAAAAGTATTGTGCACTTGTCGAAAATTCAAGAACCTTAGATAGATTTGTGCTAATACATGCTTGTAAAATACGGATGTGAAGGCTCATGTCCACTTAAAACATTTTCCAATTTAATGTTGTAAACAAAAGATATCCGTAAATATGATGAATCAAAACAAGACAAATAGTATCATACGATGACAAAAATTCTTTACGGTTTAACAAAGAAGATTCTGGCACTATTTAACTGCTGCAAAATTTACCACTTGTTAATACTTGTTAAGTGATGTATACTACTTGCTTTGGTCAAATTTAGACTGCACATAGTTACTTATACCGAGTTAATGTATAACTCAATGTGCAATGTCTGATGCAAAACTAACTTGAGTTAGAGAGCACGTTTCTTTACATGAGCGTTCTAACTGAACAGAATTATAACATAAGAGGGGTAGCAAACGAAGTTCCTCAAGAGCATTTTGCTGTTCGTACCTAGTTTACAGACTATAAATCTATGTAATTTTAAAACAAGAATGAGTATTCGTTTTCAAAATATTGGGTGAAAAACACTGCAAGATTTCTTTACGCCTGACTGTGTCTTGAATATTCAACAGATAAGAGCTAAGATTCACTATTATCATTTATAGTACCCGTTAACAACTATTGGTAATGCATATTCGAAGATATGCAGAATAAAAAAAAGGTTCAGAGTCGACAAAGAAAAGAAAAGTATTTTTCTAAATGCTCATTGCTGACAGTAGTTTATCTTATAATTTCCATCTTGAACTAATGTACTTCATCCACGAACTCTAAAAAACGTATTATCAAATATCACATCACATACCAATTGTGCATCTGTTAGAAGTCGTTTTAATGACTATGTAGTAAAGTTTACACATTATGTATGTTGTGGAAACGCATGCTCATATGCAAGTTATTTGCAAATTAAAATATGATGCTCATTATACAGTATTTATTGTGCACAAAGATAATTTTTTTCAGTGATATACACATTTTACTTTTAACAAACTTCAGAAAGCAACAACAGATCCTGGAGCTGAAATCGGAGCTGCATAGCCTTGAATCCTGTTGCTGATTCTGCAAAGGAAACATACGGGCTCCTTAATGAGGCGTTGTGTCTATTTCTGGCATTGTTGAAGCGCAGCCTGTCTCCTTTTGTGTTGTTGTGGCTCCAGTACAGCAAACATCAAAACACTACGTCTGTGTTAACGGTACGGTTCAGATTACTGTTGATGTTAACCTTGACATTAAATCTGATTAGTGTTGGAAAATAGTGCATGTGTTTTCATTAACTATTTTAGAGATAATTTCTCCTCGAACATACTTATTACATTTGACGTTCATGCACTCTAGTTTTTCGTTCATTAGTAACTAAAATTTAAAGATTTCATGCAGAAATTTACAAGGATTGTCAGTCGTACATTTTGGTTTGAATTTACTCCAGCCACATGTGAATGCTTCAAGTACGACATTTTATACACTGATTTCATCTGTAGAAGAAAATGCTTTGAGAAACTTTAATAACATTCCAGTATTTACTTATCTGCATCGCTCGCACATCTCCTACGCATCCTCTTCTGACAAAGACTCCTTCAGTTCAGCTTGCGTTCATTTGACGACTGAACAAGCTTTTGTAAACACGGTGAAAGTTAAGAGATACAAAGTTAACAAGTCAAATTGACAAACAATATTACAGAGAATCATTGAGATGGATTTCTAACTTCATCAATGAGTTTTGTTAAGAAAACTAATTTGTTTTCAAAATAAGTAAATGTTTTCAAAATCATATAATTAAACATTAAAGGAAGACACAGATCAGTGACATCGTTTTGTTCAGAAGTTGTTACGGGCTCCAGTACAATCGACCACTTCTATATTCCCTAGATAAAGTGTAGAACTACAGTATTTGTATCGATGAACTAGAACATGGGAAGTTTTCATCCTCACTCCATACTCTTGAGAAAAAAGAAAGACGTGCGTTGATTTAACTTCATTGTTAAGATTCCAGTGCTATTTTACCAATTCAGAGTAAATTCCTACATATGCTCTGCGATCAGGATGCAAATTTACAAAACGCCTTATTAAGCAAAATACTTAGCTTTTAATGTTTCGAGGAACGTAATGTTTGCTATCAAATAGCCGAGTTCACAATCATTTAAAGACTTTCCGTCACTATTGAAATTTTTTTATTGAAGTATATATGTTTTCGCGCATCATTGTTAAAAAACAGAAAGCGTGTGATTGAAATTCATTATCCCATACACACACAAAAGTGCATTAATTATACCGAATTTTTATGTTCTAAGAATCATTCATGTATGTGTATTCCATGCATTGCTCCGCCAGATACACCTTGTCCTCAGTCGTCTTATCGCATCCTACAAAACGATTGAGAATTCCGAAAGTCCCTTTGCTTCCTAATCGCATTCCCATTCCTGTCTCCGGCCCATATACTAGCTAGCAGAGCTGCTCCACTTCCATTTGGGGTTTGTATGACCCTATTTTGGGGTTTGAAGCTCGAGATCGCACTCAGGGGCCGACAATCTTGGATCACTTCCATGATTCTCGAACGAGCAATTGTACACGAGGCAATTCCATGATCTTTGATAGCCAATAGCGTGATAGCTTGGCCGGGGTGACAAATGATTGCTCTGGAAGGTAAGACTTGTACGAGTAACTGACGATGAGGTCTTCTACGTTAGTTCTGATATTCTTATTGTGGTCATGGTATTGGACTCTAATAAATTTACCAAGGGTTAATTACTATTAAGTGTGACATATCACTCACTGCTAAAATACGCTATTTCGTGGTGCAGGTAATGATGTATCCGCATTTTCCATATTAATTACGTGCATATTTCAATATTTGTAGAGGTTTGTCTTAACTCGCAGTATCAATTGTACATCTTGTAAAATTTCTGGAAGTTGAACTACAGTTTGTAACATATAACATTTTACTACACATCAGACAGAGGCTATACGCACTGTTGAATTAGAGTGATAAAATTTGAAAGCTGAAAATCAAGTACACGCACATGATTACGTTATTTTTACCTACTGCATAAACCATCTGCAAAATCTGTCAACGATCATTTTGCACATGATAATCTCGCCCTAGACCCACGTCGAATTTATAAAGTGTACATTAAAATAACATTAGAGTTTTATGCGCCACACTCGTCGTGTAAATGTCAGTGAGGTAGACGGTACTACCAACCAAAACTCAAGACCATGCACATGAAAAGTTGATTTTAAAGGTAACTATACTGTGACTCGTGGGACTGAGCTGACTTCTTCACTACCAGATTTGATTTCAACTGAGTGAGAACCGTCTAACTTCTTTTTATGATTTTCATCCCAAAGAGACCAGATTTAATTAAAATATGAATAATCAATAATTTTTTCCTATTTCTTAATTATGCCTTAAAAATGCGTTTATGCCAGCATACACGAAGTTATTGAAAAATATTGAAAAGGACCATTTACCATTTGAAAAAACGGTTTTAGTACCTTGGAAATCAGTAGTTTATTTGGAAACTGAACTGTGCAGTTGCAAAATTGTAATTAACATTGGTAAAACTACTTGTTTTTAAGTAGCAGTTCTTTTCGAAATAAAACTAGTTCATACGATTAAATGGAGTAACAGGACAACATATACCACATTCACACTGATACCAGGTATCCTAAATTAAACTTTTTTGTTCGTGTTACAAGGAAACTGGTAAAATACTATGTTACAGCAATGAAAACGCAGGAATTAGTAATGATCAGTGTTCTTATGGTCTTATTTTCATTTAATCATGTGGATCTACTATCAGCACTAATTTATGCTATTATTAATGTAGATCAGTCGAAAATTAAGTCATTCTGAGCAGTAATTGAAGGAGCCGCAGCGTATGAGATATACATATGTTATGCATATGTTACGCTGCACATTCAGGGAAATCGGGAAGGCTGGTAATGGAATATTGATTTTCTCTTCTGCACAAGTCAGTCTGAATCATAGAAATTATCACAAACTGTCCAGCGAGCATACGACAGAGTCATTAGAGGCTGTCTCAAGTCACATACGAGTAGTTCAATAATGTTTGAAATTCAGTTGCGTCGCTGGAGTTGTTAGTAATTCAAATGTATGTAATTGCATTCACTGTTTGATCTCTGGAAATGAAGTTCAGACTGAGAGTCGAGTGCTTTAGGTATCGTCGTTTGTATGAGGGAAAGGTCTGGGAAAGTGAAAAAATATCACGCTTTTGATGAAATATAGCATAATTTAAGTCAAATTATGTCTCCTCGTTACGGTAGACAATTGTGAAAAGAGTTCAACACAAAATGGTGAGTTAGCTTAAATTCCCGTACATGATGTTGCATTGTACTTATCGGAGATATTTGTCATACATCATATTCGTTTATTTCTGGAAAGCTTAAATAATTCTATGACATAGTAACTTATTCTTGTCATAGTCTTTGTTGGATTGAAGCTTTAAGACAAATTTGGTCCCAGAATATGGTTTGAGGCGCTTCCAAAGAAGTTTGTCACAAACTTAGGTCAGTCTTTCTTTACGCATGTTAGATGAAACGCGTCTTGAAATAAACACACTTGCAGTTACATACATTTTCATTCATGGTAGTTTAAGTAACTAAATATACCAGACAAAAATTCGAAGTGAAAATATGAAGAGTATACGGAGTAGCATGTCATTAACCCTGTAATTGTCGTTTGAAGCTAGTTTCGCTTTGATAAGTAATTCATCGTGAAACTTTAAGGAAAAATTTCTGGTTGGCTTACTACTTAATACAGATAACTGCGTACATTGTGCAACTCAGTCCTAAAAGAACATAAATTCAAGCAGGTATACGGAATTAAGCATACATGATTACTGTGCCCGTAGAGCTTTTTATATTGTATAAATTTGTTTGCAGAAGGCGAGTAGTACATAGTGAAGAATTTCAAAGTAATATAAAATTTTGAATTGAAATAAGTAAGCCTAGCAACACACTCCATAAAATTATCATGCTTTCTCACATACAGTGGGTCACAGAAGTATTTGGTATATCATGTTTTTCATTTGTTCTCAAAAATAATGAATTGTTTCAAATGAAATTTTGTACGTATATTTTAACGAGTATTAGCAATCAATGCGCAGAAGGAAATTGAAAAACAGTGTTCCAAAAAAATGGTTTGAAGTACCTTTTGAAGTACCCAGGGTGATGCCCACTAAATTTGAGGCTACTGTGATGGTTTTAGGAGTTGTGAGTAGTGAAGGTCATGTCATGCTATCTTACATTTTTCCACAGGGTCTTTGTGTTAATGCTGCTGGATACATTGATGTTCTAAAAACGTTTGTTAAGCCCTAGATAGATAATGTCTCTAACGGAAGGTCATACTTCTTTCAGTAAGATTCAGCACTATCGCACACAATCATTGTAACCCAAGATTGTTTATTAGAGAATTTTTACGATCATGTGACCTCCAATTTGTGGCCTCAAAAGTCGCCAGATTTGAATTGCATGGAGTATTACGTATGGAGAGTTGTTGATAGGGAGACTAATGGACATCCTTATAGTACCATAGCTTTACTGAAACCTGCCATTGTCCAGGTGATGGCTGAAATCAATAAGGACCACTTAATTTCAGATTGTTAATGGTTTTGGATCTGCGTAGAAGCAGTCGTTGGAGCCAAAGGTGACTTCATAGAATAATTTAATAAAAATGTGCTATCCACCATATCAATACAAATTGATGTTGAATCTATGTATTTTCTGAGCAAAAATATCATTGTTCATTTTACATACTGAAAATATTCTCAAATAGCCTATACCTATTGTATTTACGTACTACATGTTGTATATATTAACACACTATTGCTATTCAAAGTCATGTGCAGGTGATCAGTAGGTTTCGTAATTTGAAGTTATATCCACTGTTAGGAATAGTTTACTCTACCCTGATATTTCGTATGTAACTGTGTATTAAATCCTAATTTATTGAGATCAAGGTTACACTTACTAGGTTATTATTTTCACCATAATTATATTGTACAGTCCAATTAGTAACAATCTTCTGATAAAATTCATTATATGGTTTAGGGTCCTTCTTCTTTTCACACTTTTTATAATAAATTTGATTCATTTTTCGGGTTGAATCCAGTTTCTTCTAAGGGCGAATTCTTTTATCTTACAGACAGCCTGACGTTAATCAATTAGCTGCGCATACCATATTGATGACTCCATTTCCCATCTTGTCCTGGGAATAGGTCACGAAATTTTTCTAATTTGAAATTAGAGAATCCATATTTTACATTTCCTTCAAGTTTTTCTGCCTGGTTACTTAGCATATGACTTTGTAGGCCCAGACCCTTCATTTAAAAGGCTGTGTCCTCCTGGGCGTGTCCCTCATAAGTTCCTCACCGAACTTTTAGATTCTAATTTTGTCCTTGCAAATTTTTTCTTGCGAAGTTAAGTATTTTATGGAATTTTAAGCTCGTAAATAAAGAGAGGGAAATTTCTGGGAAGATGACGTTCTGTGGGTAACAATTTTAGCGACCAGAAATGAAGGAGTAATTATTGGAAAAAATTATTACTTGAAAACGAATGATTGCAAGAATACAGTGTACAGTGTTCTTAAATAGCGACAACACAGGGAAAAAAGTATTTTGAAGTAATAGATATTATTGCACTTACTTTGAAAGAATTTGTACAGCTCTAAACAGAAACTACAACTGTGGGACTAAAATATATGGCTTTTGTTCACTATAGAAATTTTTAGCTTGTATTAGATTGCCTTAGCAAGGCTCAAAATCAATGCCAGTTGTAATTAATTATTTTAGCACAAATGATAACTAGTTGTGAGTCAAGAGAACTTCCAAGTCAGAAGGTACATTACGGAAAATATTTCCTACAAGAACGTAGTGCTTATTTGCAATTTATGTCTTCTCAGGTTTATTAACAATAGCAGAGTTGAATTTTATACTGCCGTCTGTCTTCAAGCGGCCGTGTCAATTGTCTCCCAGGGCTTTTAGGGCTTATTTCGTGCTGTCTGTTATAGATAAAATTATGCTCCTAGTCCACGGAAGGCAGTTTTTACCTTCAAGAAAGAAGAGCAGGACTCACTGGATTTATTTCACAGACAATTTCGTCTGCAAACATTCTCAAATTATTTGGCAAAATTTGTAGCGGCGATGGAAGGAACTATCATTTCTGACCCGATTAACACAATTCAACTAAAAATACAATTATTCTATATGATATAGTCTATAGTACCCAATTTAGAAATTTAATTTTCAAGGGCCTTTCTTCCCAATTTGCTGCTGTTGCAAGTGCCGCTGCTGGCCATGATATCACGCCGTTGGCGAAAGGAAATTGGAGAATTACTTCATGTGCAATTCAGAACCTCCAGAATCTGGGCAGTAATCTGAGATTGCGGACTACTTACGAGCAGCCTTTTAGACTCCAGGAATTGGATGGAAGCAATAATAAACTCAGGCATTAGGAACACTCATATTAAGTGCAACTCTGTAATGGGAGTAAAATGAAATTTTAAGCGGTAACTTCATTATCATTTACGAATCCAGAGAAGTTTGAAAACGCAAAATTCGACATATCACGTGAAATGGATTATCACAAAGAATCTGTGCTCAAAGAAAAGGTAAAATTCCACTGACCGGCACGCAATCAGTTTTAACTAAAAATACGGAAAGGGAGGTTAAAACGACAGGACTTTTATTTCTGTGTTGACTCTTCTAAATGAACTTCCAGTCGGATGCATGAAAAGGAAGCCTTTCTTCGCTTCTCGTGCTATTGCATTCCCATAAAAGAGGTATTTTCTGACTTGATATTAATGCACAATAACGTCGTAAGATGACACAGTAAACTTCTTCACCTCTGGTGTCCAAGATTTGATATTATTGAACTCCCTTTTGTGACTTGAGAAATGTGTCTCGAGTTAAATACAAGGCCTGCCTTCCATTGGTTTAATATTTGAATTTGATGACTGAAAAATCTAATGTTTATGGTAATAGCTAGGGAATGCATGCTGTATATATTGATGATTCTGAGTCTCTGAAATCTATAGGTTTTGTAGTTATTTATCCTAAAATAGTTTCAAATTGAAACAGTTCCTCAAATTCTATATTTCGAGTTTGCCTACGCTACCCATGTTTTGTGGATTATTTATAATACTCGTACATGATGTGATTCAAAAGCGCTAGTGAGAAAATTTCCCCTGAAGGGTTTAAATCTATTCTGTAGCGGAAATTTAGTTCATCTTTGATAAACTTCTGTTATAAATTTTCTAGAAATTCTTCAGAAATTTCACCAGAAGCATTTAGTGTTGGAGTAGCAGCTGATACTGTAGGTTCTTAGTTGAAAGTAGTGTACACAGTGAGTTTCAGGTTACTTGTGATAAAACATTGTGTTAGTCGATCTACTACATAGTTTTATTACATAATGGATATTAGTGAGAGAGCTTGTATCTCGATGCGTTGAATAGCGCTAGCTTTGGATTTAGCTCTTTATTTCACAATGCACCATCTTGCATTTTGAAATAGAATTTGCTAACCAAACTTTCTTGAAAAAGGGTTTTACTTTCAGACTATGAACCGATGAGTCAGCCTCTGACTAGGAAGAACGAAAAAGAGTGTAATGATATTCGCTCAATAAACTGCATAGCATTTTCACTTCTTTAGTCTAAACAATATCTACTTCTGAAGCTCAAAATTAATTCGTGTTTGAGCATCACAGTGCATTGGACTCCAGAGCCAGAGAAAATTGTGACTGATAAAAACTAGTTTATTTGGAGGACGTTAATTGCAGGTGAATAACTATGAAGCTTTACACAGGTTCTGAAACCGTTGCAAGTTGAAGCAGGCTTCCGTAGTTCTTGGAACGTCATGGTGTAGGAAGTACATTCAGGTTACAACACCTCCGATGTTTCGTCTCAGGACTGCAACAGTTAGATATATAAGTTTAGTTTTAAAATAAATGTGTACTGGTTGTGAATACATAACAGAGATGGCATCACTGCACGGCACACGGAACTCTAGCGGCAGTGGCGAGAGTGAAGATTGACTGGCTCTTCGATTAAGGATTGAAACGGCATGAATCCCATTCATGCCGTCATCACGTGGCAACAGCATCTAGAAACATGCCATACATGCAGGCTTGTAGTCGTTCGTGAGCATTTCTGACACCCACCTGAACGACACTTTTTGCCGTTTAAGATATTCACTCAGGATTGTGTTTACAGATCCCACAGAAATGCCAACTTTTGAGGCGATGTGTGTCACACTCATTCGGCGATTCTCCAAACCAACTCTCTCCACTAGCTCGATCATGTCGATAGACTGGTTGGTGCGAGACCGACATTCGGCCTTCTTTGAACTGTCAAACAACGAACGCACGTTAGATAAATCTATAACACCATCACCACATCACAAGCATTGATGAATTTCAATCGATGTCATACCACTCACATGTAGAAAACGAATGGTTACACGCTGTTCTTATAATGAAACTTCCTTAGTTCAAATATCAAAAACAGTCCTCACTCTCGCTGCTACTGCGAAAGTTGTGTGAGCTGCACTGTGATGCCATCTCTGTCACGTTTTCACAACGAGTGCACGAGTATTCAAAACAAACTGCATCCATTTTAAGAAGATTCAAACTTATCTGCTTTCAGTTCTGTGAAGAAGCATCGAAACTGTTATAACTTTAATGCAGCTCGTACTTTCTATTCACAGCGTACTTTTAATAGACCTTCCTTAAATCGGAGATGAAAAAATGCGTATTTTCGTAAGCGTGCGCATGAGTTCAGTTGAACATGAGGTTTTACATAGAATTTCCTTGTGTTTAGTAACATTTCAAACACTTTTTTTGATAAATTTCGATCATAATTGTTTCTACATTTATGAGGAGCTGATAGTAGTTCAAAATAAAATATTGGAAATGTTAACGCTCGCTCCAATTAGGATAAAAGAACTTGATCTCTAATTTTATATGTTAAACGCAGCGCTCTTAAATATAAATTTGTATTGACTACTTAAGGAACTTAGCGTTTTGGGAATAATTCTGCACATATTTTCTTTATCCCTCAGCGTGTCCACGGCTACCAAAATAATTTTGAGGAAGAACCGAAAGCTTCAGGGAAATAGGAGTCGCATTCTGGAGCATCATTTGACAAAAGAACGCAATGAATAAATTCAGTATTTTCAATAAGCTTCAATTTCTCTGATTTAAAAGCTCAATTTATGGAGCCGGCACTCGAGACCTGGCTTTTTCCAGTGATTCTTTTAATTTGTATGCAGTTTTTCCTTAGAGTGCGTTTGAATTTAGTTTTTAGCCCAGTAATCGGCACTAATATTTCTAATTTCTAAAACCCATCTCTTTAGCTATAAATTGCAATTTCTTGTTATTAATACTAATTTGAACATTAAAGATATTTTGAATTTCGTGCCATTTTAGTGAACTTTCTTGCAGCGAACTGCTAGATCGTCTCAAGTTGAAAACACGCCTGTGCATTATATCTTGCTCAGATGCATTCATTCCTCTGAAAACCATTTTTGGTCTATTGAAATTACATATTCAGAAATCGTCTTTCGTAATATGCTCAAATAAATTTTTATATTTCCATTAACATAGTGCTGTTTTCAGAGCAATGAGGTACGATATTGAAGGTAGAAAATCGTATATGGTATTACTGATAAAATCCTATTAATACCAAGAAAAATCAGTGGGCGAGAAACAACACTCATATCAAAAGTTAATATCAAGTATGTGAGTCTGAGAACAGAGGCATCAGAAATAAAATATGCTTCAATTATTGTTTCCTAATAACTGAGCTTCAGAAGTTCAAATCAGGTCATATAAAATGTGACTTTTTAGCAATTACACACTTAAACTGATGTTAATCAAAGTTTTATATAGTTAATTTATCAGTTTTGAAATTATTCGCAGTGAAAGCACTGTGCATTTAATTATTTTTTACGTGTTAATAACTGCATTTTGATATAAAAATCTAATTATGCTGAACCATTGCAGAATGAACGACACACGGTGATAAGCCTCCAGAAATATGGGAGATTGAGAACCATGACTTCTACGATGATAATCTTAGGCGACCATCCCTTTGTTTGTCTACTTTTCCTAGTGCAGCCTGGATAGATGACACTAACCAAAAAATTTTCATATTTTTCTATCAACCGAAGGTTAAAATTTGAGCTTAGATAATTTGGGGTCACTGAGTTTAAAATGACGGTTGTTTTATCTACTACGCAAGGTTTTGCACTCACTGGTTCATATTAGCCTCACTCACAGCAACATGAGATATAATATCAACTATGATTAAATGTTATTTAAGCTACGTATCTGGACATCTATTTATCTTTCTATTTACACACACTGAAAAGAATAAATCTATTGCTGCTAATGGTATTATTTTCTCTCTTATCAGATTGATTTTAATAAGTAACGCACGAGTTCAGAACAATGACCTCATTTTGGAAGGATGTTCGCGTGACTTTCATGCTGCGTGACTTCTACATCACCACGACTCAGAACGAACACTAGTGATTGTGTGAAAAGAACATAAGTAGTCTACAATAAGTTTAATAATGATGTTTAAGATAAATCATGAGCCCCACACAATGCATACAAATTATGTGTAGAAAATCGACTCCGGTGAAGAAAAGGCGCGAGAAAACAACTAACATCAGGTATTACTATAACTATTTGGATAAGAAGATCAGAGTCATACATGTGTGAATCAGATGTAAATCATGAATGTGTCACTAATGCAGACTTTGAGGATACATCAATGAAGCAACTTGAATACTTCTGCAAGGCAGAGGTGAATGATCTAGCTAGAAAGTTATAGCAACCCCTGTCAAAAGTGTTATCACAACAGTTCGCTTCTACATTCATGGAAAAACATATGATGCAGAAAGAAACAAATATACCTTTTTATCACTGCAGATGCATGTGTAAATTTATTTCATGAATATGTTGGTTTTTATACCATCGTTTACATTTTTTTCATTATATATGGGAATTAACAGGATGTATTTAGTAAAAAGTATTGCCATTTGAAATTCCCACTTGTCGGAAAAAGTTGTATACAACGTTTGGAGTTGATCGGAAACAGTTGAAGCAGAGAAAAAAAACATAAAAACTATTATCGTACATTGTACCGTAAGCACCGGACAATATGGTTTAATAATTGTCCGAGAAACAAAGAAAAACAATTAATTTCATTAAAAAGATACATTTTCATTGACATATATTTCATCTTTAAAGACAATCTTTGTACATATCTCTAGGAGGGCATGTAACGATTGTGCGTTCTTTATTTCCCAATTAGGGCTCTTTACACCTTTGATTACCTCCTACAGTGTTTTTTGATTTGTTTTTAATTTTTATATGGCTATTTTAGGAGAAGCGATCATGTCATTTTTTATTCAAGAAGATCTGAATGAAGGCAGTGTAAGCACAAACTTTATCACACACAACAAGCTAATTTTTATCACCCACAGAAAATGATTTATATCTGAAGCCCTAAACGCCAGAATGTTTTCTCGGCTGTGCACCAACTATTTCCGACCAGAGGAAGTAATAGACTATATCATAAATTAAGATATGCTATACAACAACAATCTGACGTGCTAAACTGAAATATTTCGAAGATAATAGTCTCCCATGAGTAAAATCATTACTTAAAAATTAGGCAAAGCAACCACAAAACCTAAGTTGCTAAGAGCTGTGTCGATCAGTATCTAATCATTGAGAATCACGAATCGAAATACGGCTGTTAATATTTTTATCTTCGTTTGAAATTGAGCCATTCTAAAACCTGTCAATTAGAATTTGATGGCGGTAGCAAACCGTCCTGCACCTCTGACGCATACAGAACGCTCATAGAAGTCTTTGCAGCTGAGGGGATTCCGCAATTTTAATTCACAATTATTGTTGTGTGAACATCTAATTAATTGAAAAACGTCAAGCTTGAACAGTATATACAGAATGTCCCAGAAAATTGTACTACCCATTCTGAATATCAAGAACTCACAATATGTTAAGTCGACTTCTGTACACCAAGTCTCGTCATATGTCGAAAATTATTTCCTAGTAGTATGAACAAACCATGATTTCATTCCGTCTATTAATGTGGTAGTTGAATCGTGATGCTTATTAAGTTCGAGAAATTGTTTTCCGCATCTGGGTCATTGCATTGGGCCAAGAAATTTAATTACCTTCAAGATCTCCGAATTTTACTTCTTGGGATTTCTTCTTTTGTGCTTAGCTAAGGTGTCGATCTTTTGTCCCTTCACGAAGACACATCGAAAACTTAAGAGGGGAAATTCATCACGAGATCAAAATTTTGAAGAACGATTGGTCACTTTTAGATAAACAAACAAGGAAAATAAAACCGAAGTTATGAGAGTGTCGACAAAAAGAAAGAACCTAGAGAAGTATTACAAAAACAAATTTTAAAAAAATGTAATTTTAAAAAATGTTTCCATTACCAACCCTTATATATGTATTTTTCACATTGAATAAGATTGAATTCGCTAAATACAGCCTAATATTAAGTGCATTATTGATATATTCAACAGATGGTGTACATTTCTTTAAGACTGCGCGTACGTATCGCTAAATTTTTATGGTGACTGGATACTCGATCGCTTCAACCAAGTTAGAACTTCAGTGACCGGTCGAGAAAAATCATGTAGCACAAATGAAACTCAAACAGATTTTATGAGAGCATTTAACAGATTTTAGATCTTTTTAGGGTTATCATGTGTGACTAAAAAAGATTTGCTGACAGAAAAACGCACTTTAACGGAACTAATTGATTTTACTCTCATTTCGTTGAAATCGGTGGCGGCTGAGTCTTAGCAGGGGAGCGTTAACTGGAGTAATCCAGCCCTATGAATGTAACCCTAATTAATTAGCTTTACTTATATATTTATCAGACCAAGTGTAGTGTGTTCATAGCAAAGTAAATGATGCAATACATCATATTGCAGGTATAAGACATTTCAGATCGCAAAAAAACTTTTGTTGTTTTATTTTTTAACCCATTAAGAGTCAGAAAGAATTGTCCTCTAATAGCAGACACAAGAAAATTAACTGGTGCTGCAAGTCATTGTTTGGAGTCTCTATTCCCGTCCGGCGTTAACTCAATGGAATTTAATTCATTAGAGTGCCCAAACCTTCCTTTACGGGCTTTTTATTCAATGGCTGGACCGAGAGCGTAGTATAAAGGCGGAAATTTTCACAGGTTAGGCGAGCTAAATCTGATTCAGAAACAAAATTTGCCCACGAAATTGAGCGAACTCAGATTTTAGGTAAAAATTTCAGTAGACCCTTTCAAGTAGTGTATATGATTCCTATTGTATTCTTTCAAACGTAGACATGCACGAGTTACAAAGTTTTTGAGGAAAAGAACAATTTGTCACATGTTTTTCATCTTTTTGTGGTTCAAGATCACTGAAGATGAACCGAGAAGATGAAGTTTTTCAGTGATAGTCGACATGGCAAGAGTCTGTTGCAGGTGTCATAGAGTAGACTTTGTCTTCGTCATAGTGTAGGCAGTCGCCGAATTGAGTGAAGTCATTGAACTAGAATCTACACAAATACCAACAGAAATGCTTGGACCAAAACAGATGTCAACAGATGTGATTTTTAATTATTATGAGATACCAAATTCTTAGGACTTACTGTAGACATTAATAAATGCCGAATAGTTTGCATAAGATAGAAATGTACATGATAATATTCTTAGTTTTTGCAGTACAAATTCGTATGTCATTGAAAAACGTAAAAATGAAGCGGATAAATTAGATTGGCCTATGCATTCTCTAAGTCTCAACATAATACGACATTTGTTTTGCTTGTATTTTGCTTAAAGTTGTTAACTTTAAGGACGGTACTTTGTCGGTGTCTTTGGAAGAGCCTAAGCCAGTTTTATTGCCAAATTAACTGAATTTTTCTGTCCATAGAATATAGCACCTGCATGAGTCCAATGCGAGTCTCATTGAAGCTTTTAAAAAAACAATACCTGGATCAACTACTAGCTAAATAATATTTTCAATAATATACGCATGCTAACTTGTATTCCTCTTGCATGCCATTGGAGTAACTATGTATCTGACTGAATTAACTCTGACGTTAACTTCTCGTTATTCAACACGAACACATTATTTTTAGGTGAAGTTATAATTTAAAACCTGATTCAGGTGTGAATAATTGAGAGCCGTAGAAATAGAACCCTGATAATTTTATTTGTACTAATGAACGTCAGATAGAGAAACATACCTGGGCTTGAGTATAATCCAGAAAACTTGAAAGAATGATGTAAGAATTTTTTGATAGCTGTTATATGGGTTTTACATCAACGCCTTTACAAATAACTAGCACTAGAAATTAGGATGAGAGGATTTCAATAAATATTTCTTGAAGATTGTAATGATAAATGCAAAAAATATAACCCCAGGTATTTATTTTTTATTTTTCCTTAGTTGTATTGGATTCATATAATTAAAATATTACTGTTCGTGTATCAACCATAAAATCCGTCAGATAATTTCCAACACAAACTTGACCTATTGAGCATCTGAGAATCCATGTTTAGAGATTTCACATTAAAAGTTGAACAACTGAGATAGCTGCTGCCTGAAGTTAACGTGCCATTGTAGTACAGAATTATTTCTGATGTCATTTTTATTAGTTTCATTTGAATCCAACACGATATCCAGTGAGGGTACGTAGGGAATTTTCCTTGTTAAAAACTCCTATGAGTTACGTAAAAGAAAGCAGAATCAATTGATAAGGAGGTACAATAATGAAAACACATCTTCTATAAATTTCAAAAACATAAAATATATGCAATTCCAGTTACAATTTCCACTATCTTCCACAAATAATTTACTGTCCCATCCACGGCTATTGTTTTTGTCTAGTCTTTCATTGCATTTATAGTCGGAAATTGATTATAGTTTCCAATTCATTTCCCTCGTTCACGAATAAAAGCAATAAACTGGACTTGAGCTGTACTTGAGGGCAGAAGCTTGTGGTTCAAGCCGGCCATTACGATGTTGCTGGAGCAGAGCTGAGGTGGTACAGAGGATGACATGAGTATTGGCTATATGTATGATGCCTCGTGGATATTGACAAGATCTGACTTCGAAGTTCGTGTTGTCCTTCTCAAGATCAAAAGGTATTTGTAGGAATAAGTTAATATGCATTGGGATTACAGTCGTTATTAATATGATCATTCTAGTAACTTGGTTGCAATCAAGAATCAAAATTGCAATCAAAGTTAAGATTTTGCTGCATTTAAATCTGAAGTGTTGAGTGATCTCAATAATTCCCCTGTATAATAAGACACAGCTTGTTGTCAGCTTGCTTGCTTGGTCTGTCTTTGTGTCATGCTGTTAAATATTTAGATGGGGGAAAATTTGATAGGGTATACATGTTTTTTAAGCATTGTATTGTGGATTCCAAAGGCACACCTCTCAATGTCAAAATTTTGCAAAGCCCGCGTCTACTGACAATTTAAGCGAAAAAATTCGGTAAAAAAGACGTAAATTTTTCTGTGTGGATCTAATCTACATATATAATAGAAAGTGCATCTCCATCTCTCTCTGTCTCTCTCTCTCTCTCTCTCTCTCTCTAGATATATATATATATATATATATATATATATATATATATATATATATATATATATATATATATATATATATATATATATATATATATATATGTATATATTTATGTATGTATATATATAGATATTCGATCAAACAGCCATTAATTTTAATCCTAATTGCAAAATATGATTCAGGAGGTTCGTCTGAACCATTCATTTATAGTCAATATTGTAATGGTAAGGACAAATAAGTTTCCAGGGTGATTAGAAGTCTTATTCTCACGATCATTTATGTTTGAACGTTTCTTGTCGTTTAGTTAATCACTTTGTTTGGTTGCTGCTGCAGCTCGTTACTAGGTGAGGAAGAAAACTTGTCGCACAATGAGAAAGGAATTATCTTTTCGTGCTTGTTTTTAGCGAAGTTACAAATACATGACAATTGGAACCTTGAAAGTTGATTGAATCTCATGCGCATTTACTGAAACTTATTACCTGGTAGGATGTTTTATATTTCATCTGATACATTTTCATATTGCTGATTTAGTCGGGAATTTGAAAGTTTTTTGACATATGAGATAAGCTATTATGCCTAATACAACAAACTTTTTCTTCAAAAAACATGTTTCGCATCTGTAACTTAATATATGATTTTCACTCATTGCAGGGTCATTTTGAACTGAAATTCATTGTTAAATTGAGTTCGTTTCTAAAGCAAGAGAATTGATCAGAAAGTTTGAAACTACAAGTTATTTTATGGCATTGAGAGCCTCTGTCTAATATCACATCATGATACCTGATAAAATTCTGACACACATGGATTTTTATAAAACAATAGCAGTCCGATGCATGATATGCTATGCTATGCCAAAAATTTAATTTGATCTACATTAAGCAGTTGGAGTTGAAAAGTTCTTTTCAAAATAGCTGGGTCTCAATAAACGCTTGAAATACGAGTCTCAAATTGTTTTGATGAGCTCAATTTTTGAAATACTGCGTCTCTATATCTGCAGAGTCAAGAAACACAAAAATTCTCCAAAGTTTTCTTATGGGTGTAAAAGGCCCTCCTCCTTGTTCAAAGGGTCGCATGTGGTTCAAGCGAGTCGTCATGGCACAACTTTTGAAGTAAACAATTCGAGGGAAGAGGATCCAGCCTGTATAGCACAAAAAACTGTATTTGTAACACTAAATTTTTCTGTCTGTTGTATGGGCAACGCAAAACTTTAGAGGACTGAGTCACTTGGGATTAAGGGCAAAGATAAATTCCTCTGAGTGCATCTCATAAATAGTATATATACTATGGTCCGTGGAAAAGGTATTCGACAATATAAGAAAGAACCCGAGGCGAAGCAATTGTGATACAGTTTTGTGGCTTCAATTCCTTTTTAAATTGAAACAGAGCTAATTTCCTCAGGCATCTAAAAAAGTAAAGCCATCTATAGCTCATTTGTTACACCAAATTGGAGACTCAACAGGGCTTTAGCACACTGAACTACGCTGTGATTCATCAATGTTCAATAACTTTTTTACTTAAAAAACGACACAAAACTTTTACATTGACACTTGTTGCCTACTTAAATCGTTCTAAAAACAACTATTAGTGATAAACAACCCATCGATGATGTAATCGGGATGATTTTTGATATAACAATGTCCTATTAACCCTTTAGCGACGAAAAGGACCATACGGTCCTCTTTTACGGTCTCTGGGAGAATTGTTCTAATAATTAAACAGTGAACAATAGGAGGTTGCTACTAGGAACGCGGCGGCATGTTACAGCGTCGTTCTTTTGGCTGCCTGGCTCTCAGCGTGCTTCATTGCATCAGTGTACAGACGGTCTTTGTGAGCTTAGACGTACAAACTAGAAAAAAATTGGTCGCCAAAGGGTTAATATTGATGAATTGGAGAGTTGAGGAAGAGTATCCTTTCACTGTTGCAGCTACGCTTTGGATAGTATTAATTGTGCTGGTGCTTTATGTAGAAATGATGACATGGCTTTTAAAATGAATCTGAATTTTAATACAATGTCGTGCAACACTTTTGGGATAGTTGAATACTGGTTTCTAATTTCATAGACTAATTTTCAAAGGGACACGTTAACATAGAAAATTTGTAGGCTCACAGATTGAATAAGTCTGCACACATGCGGTCATCAATGTGTAATCTTCATTGCACCACCAAGAATCTGTAGAGGTGTAGTGGTCACTCATAATAAACCTGAAAAATATATTTTCAGTTTGGAACTGTTGATTTCATTCGCAGCGTCTTGGAGTGAGATGTTTCTTTTCAAGTGTAATGTTGTTTATATTATCCTTTCTTTACGTATGGTAAATGACTCAAAATAATTGTTACAGTATCATTTTTCAATTTTTATTTAAGTATTTGGAATTTTGTGAATAACAATAGCCCATTTTCGTATACCAGTGTTTTAAATAACTTAAATGATCTTACGCTTCTCATCTTTCAGCAATATCATGCGTAAATCTTATAATCTGGACATTCGTTTGAATAGATGCTTAATCAAACTATATATGACGAAATATAAAAGATCATCATCATCGAAAAATGGATGTTTTTGTTTTACTTGTGATGACAACATCGATGAGACAAATGCCTGTTATAGTAATCGGAATTTTAACCAAAATAGTAAAATTAAAAAGAAGTTCCAGGTAAAATACGATTATTCATTTGAGTAGAAATAACTTTTGTATGTTCTAACTTTAGTCCTTTCAAAGAGAATTTTTGATTAGATTACACATGAGGTAAATTTCTGTTGATATGCTTGAATAGCGTTTGTTAGTGCTGTAGACTAACTACAAATTCGGCTGTTCAATATTAAAAGTTGATTCAGATACAGATTGAATTAGTTGAAGGAGTGTGCAATATTCACCGCACCACCAACGAGGTTCAGTGGCCTAGTGGGTATCACGTTCGATAATGAACCCCAAACATCAGCTTTATTTTCCGTAAAACTGTCTGCATTTTATTTCCCTCTAAGAGTCTTTGAAGACATGTTGTAACGAATGATATAAGAGTTTAAACGTTAGTGATTAAGTACAAGAGATTCAACACTGTAAGCTCACAAAGTGTGATAAAAGATTCAAATGACCTATCATGATATTACTGTGTTTTCATTTAAGTTTAAGGAATCTCATACATGAGAATTTCACTCATTTTCTTAACCATAGACCTTATTTGTTTATTTTAAAAATAAACATTAATACGCTGCTCATACTTTCACAATATCTTGTGAATAACTTGTCTCTAGAAGAGTAACTAGAACAGATACAAAAATCAAACTTAATAATAAGAAGTCAGAATGACTGTTGATAGTTTTTTACATTCTCCGCCTTTCTATTCAATTGGTGCATACAAAACATGCTGACTTCTTCTTCTGAATAAAATATTTCGTAAAAGTGCCTGTGTGCGATGTTTATCTGAGACTGTTCTTCTATTTCATCTTGCAATAGTGTGACGTATTTTTAAGGGTATTCGTGTCCGTCTTGCAGTGTCTGGCATACGAGGTTCCGAGTTCTTCTGGTGACCAGCACACTTCGTGGACTCGCCTCTACGTGTTTTTACGTTTGTTGTTAATTCATGATATGAGCTAATTAAGCATTTGAACGGAATGTGGGTGTCCATTCTGATTTCATTGTAATGTATTGTCTCCTGAACTACTTTCTGTTTTTTGTCTGTTATTCATGCTGCTCTAAGCAGCCTCTAAGCAGCCTTGGATCCAAGAGTGCTCTAGTGAATGACATCAGATTGTACGTTTCTTAGGAATATTCGTTATCCAATCCTTAATCTACTAAAGCCTTCTGAATTACTCCTTTATTATGACTTGATTGTTAATCTCGACTTATCCTACCACATGTAGCCTTAGATTTTGTTGAATGTTGCACTTGAATGTTTTTTTACACCTTTTCAAAAACCTAATTCTTTTTAAAAATTTGCGTTAAGGAAATTCTCTGGATGATGTTACTTTCGATCGATGCAAATGTATGATGTATTTATGACAGAAGTTTCCATTTCACTCTGTTGTTCGTGAATGTGTTTCTTTACATATCTTTGTACAATATTACAAATACTTTTTTCATCCATTGCAAACAAACATTTGTGTTAGACATTGTTCATGTTCGGCGTGCGCTGCCTCGATGTCATTGTTGTTGAAGAAATTTAGCCAAAAATACGGCAGTTTCTGGGGAAGCTTTCGCCCCGAGCCACCGCTACGGCTTGACGTGAGCTTACTGCCAAATCCTTCACGCTAAAGTGCTCTGACAGCGAAACAAATGTTAAATTTTGAATAAAAGTGTGTACTTCATGGAACTTTTAAGAATTGTTTTGAGAGTAGTCTTCAGTTGGTGCAGTCAAATATGTTCTACATCATATAAGGTGTGGGATTAACACTAAAAAACGTTTAACAGTTAACCGTTAAGGAACTCTGAATATTCGTACAGGGTGGCGCATAAGTAACGCACCCTTTTAAAAAATTAATAATAAATAAACTATGAAAGGTATAACGATGGGGATAATTGCAAACGATAGAGGAACTCTTAAAGTTTATTTACATGTCGTATCCTATCTACAGATACCCAGTGTATATTGCGGTAATAAATCTTTAAAATTTACCTTCAAAATGGTGCGCTACACGAAAGAACAACGAGCAAAAATTGTTGAACTCTACTTTTCATGTAATAGTTTAATTATTGCAGTGCAGAGAAGTTACAGGAACATTTTTAATGATGGAAGAAGTCCTGATAAAAACACGTAAGTTCTAACTGTTCGCGGCCTTCCAAAGCGCCGTTTGTCTACTGTTGATCCGGTTTCTTTGAATTTAGAGACCATTGCTTTTGTGCAATTTTTATCGGAACTTCTTCCATCATTAAAAATGTTCCTGTAACTTCTCTGCACTGCAATAATTGAACTATTACGTGAAAAGTAGAGTTCAACAATTTTTGCTCGTTGTTCTTTCGTGTAGCGCACCATTTTGAAGGTAAATTTTAAAGATTTATTACCGCAATATACACTGGATATCTGTAGACAGGATACGACATGTAAATAAACTTTAAGAGTTCCTCTATCGTTTGCAATTATCCCCATCGTTATACCTTCCACAGTTTATTTATTATTAATTTTTTAAAAAGGTGCGTTACTTTTGCGCCACCCTGTAGTATTGCTGAGAAAATCAATGGGTCATGCAAAAAAATGTTTAGCTGAATCACAAGTTGTAGTTTTGTATGAAGAGAGAATAAATTGCTATTTCAAACTCACATTTGCGTTTCGATAGTGAAAACCTCTCTTTATCAACTAATTCGGACGTTGAAAGTGGGACAAGTGGGTTTCCAGGCAAGAACTCTCCTGGTGACGAGCTCACTACTGTCGGAAAATGGTAGCGGTTTCATTTAATCTACACTCAGACTCTTGAGACTAAAATGCTGAACGCAATTCATCCTTGTCAATGACTTGTTTACCAATAGTACATACTTTCGAGTTATTTCGATCTCATTCACTTATTTTCCAGCTTTTGCTAACATAAATCGGTCACCCAGCACTCCTCGTACTTCACCCTCTCACATATTTTCTCCCTTAAGAATTCGTTCATATTTCTCACTTTACTTACTTTTCCAAGCATTTGGTTGTCTTTGGTTTTTTACCTTTGTCTGAATCATTCCTTCATTTTTCTGCAACTTGCGTTAAGTGAGTTCTATACTCGTTCGCTTCCTTTCTCATTCTCTTATTTTTCACACTCAAACCATCTCATCCAATTCATGCCTTACCAACATTCCATCACCTCATCACCTGTGTTCCTAATCTCTCTACAATGTTCCGTCTGTACGTTAATCGCATGACCTTATCCAGTATTCTATTTTGCAAAAACCTGTTCAGGCTTCCCATATCTCCACTATTCTTTTCAATATTTATCCCATTTTCTTTTTATTTTCTATCTTGCAACTCTACGCTAGTGTACGTTTTGGCTTATCACGAGGACTTTTCGTCCAGTCTGGTTTCATTTCTTCATTATCCTTTTTCTTTGAAATCCTAATGACTTAACTTTTCCTGACACAAACGATTAACTATATCCTTTCGCGCAGAGGACCTAATTCAGTCGCTTAACGCGCTAATTTATGTTTTTCATCAGTTGTGATCGCTGGTTGATGAGCAAGATTATCTGACTTTGTTTAAATGAAATTTCTATCACACCAACACATACCGTTCATTTAGCAAAAGGTCCAATTCAGTTCTTTCACAATATTATACATAACAATGGTGAAACAGTGGCGGGACCTGGTGTCACGTCTACATGTAGGAGAAATCAACCTCTAGCCATAGCATGTATCCTCGTTTTCACTCACCCAACAGCCATATCATAAAACCCCCTCATTGCATTCAGTAAACTTGCACGGACCCAATGTGTCCCACATATCACCTAGTCTAGTACAGTAAAAGTTATTTCAGAAACCATGAAGATATAAGTTTCATATCTTTCCTCTGCAATGCACATTTTACGAATTTTTCATGAGTTCTAATCTCTGTATACACCTCACTCTGAGATACACTGCTCATCCCGCACTACCTGGCCCAATTCTATGTATGAGTATTCTACCATACACTTTATAACTTTTTACGATATTCAATGATATTATGATATTGTAACAATTTTTAGATTATAATTTTATTGAATATTTACATTTTCAATCACTGTTTCTTAATTACCATGAAATACTACTTTTATACTCCGTGTAGGCATAAAAGTTCAATACTTTTGCCCAATTTTCATGTTATTGAATGCAAGTATTTACTATTAAATATCTAAATAACACTACCTAAATACGAGCATTCCTCCACAAGCCCTCATATTATCTGTCATACTTAAAATTAGCGGGGAAGCAAAACTAGGGTAAGGAAGTTGAACTTTTATGAGTGTGTGACCCTTCAACAATATTTACTTCAACCATTTTAACAACATGGAATGAGAAATTCCGTAATCTGCCAGAACCGTCAGCAATCTCCTCAGCATTCTCTCCATAAGCCAGAAAAATAATTATTACTGCTTTGAAAAAGAAATGACATACAGTTTACTGTACATAAATATGCGATCATTTTTCAGTAATATAGAATTCGAATTAGAGAGCAAATGAATAATTTAGAGAATAAAAAACTGTAAAAGTGTTAACGTCATATGCAAATTATTTAGGACACATTCAAAGCTATTAGGAGTGAAATGATAGCTAGCTTTTCAAAGCTTCTGAAATAGACAAGGTTTGTAAAGAATTACACAATTGCCAGAATGACATTCCTTGCAATTTATAACTGCAGTATGTCTGCTGCTACTTGTCGCAACAAGTTCGAAGCTGAAACTAAGGCACAGTTCTGCCGTAGATTTATGCACCATTTGTTTCGTCTGGTCCCGTTTGGCATTTATTGGGTTTGAGTTGGCATAGGAAACAAATTGCATTGTATGCAAATATCAATAGCCCATTTGAAACAACAAGTTTGGAAATGGGACATTAATATACCGAGAGTTAGTGATTGGGGTGTGATAGATTTTTGAGCTAAAATAAAAAATGATTGAAACTCGCATTGTGTTGCCAGGCTTCAACGAAATGTTTGAAATTTCAATATTAATTTCCCCATAATACATGGATGCATATACATATTTGTTTCTCATTAGACTAATGGTCAAGCGGATAGGATTTTGAAAGAGATAAAAACTTCTAGAAGTAGTTTTATTATTTCATGCTACAGCTATAGTTCTAATGCAGAAGAGAATGCCGATAGAATTTGCCATATATTTTTCAACATAAAATATGCAAGCATATGTATAGATACAGGGAGTGTCATGAAAATTTATCAGTTGAATGAACCATTGCAAATTTCAGTTCAAATTGGATTTGTATTAGTGCTGCAATTTCCCACGACAAGTCATTTCTTCAAGTGTACCGACATTTCTCAAACATTTATTCTCTGTTAGTGAGTAAATCTTGAGTCCAGAAGAAAGGTGCAGGAAACTGTTTCACTGAAACAACCAGTTTGGCCCTAACGACGGCTCTCTGGCAGTTGAAAGTTTGCACAAAATCTGTTCATAATATTATGAAAACGTTGAGCCGTGTAAAAACACTTGTCCGAAAGCCTATTTCTGGAGATATTCGGACAGTTAGGACCAAACGTGCCGTGAATTTGATATGAAAAAAGGCCTCAAGTGATTTAAAAACGATGAGAAAATTTGAAGATTTATTGCTGAAAATCTTCTACAAAAGGATGTCAAGCTTTGTTAAAGAAGAAATTAAATTTGAGCCACGTAATCTACTTCAATGACACCACATCTTAGAATTATCAGGGAAAAAAGACTTGGCAGAGCAAGAAAGTTGAAACAGTAATTTCATAGGGCTGTTGACATAAGTTTTTGTGGTTGGATGCAAATATTTCCACTGGTAAAACTGTTTTCAAACGACAAATGACTAATTTTGCAGTAACTCACAATATCCTTTATGCTAGCGCAAGAACTCATCTTCATTGCAAAAAGAAGGCTGGAATGATTACATCGGGTGTTTTTGCCTCGCATTGATAGAAATTATCTTTTCTGTTGATTAAATAGGGGGTGAAGGTCACAAGCCTTGTTGATCGAACAATCCTGCTAAAAACAATAATCCTTAGCTTGGAATCTCTTACGGTGATTATATAACCTCATTTTAAAAATGGTGCCCAGCTCACCCTGCAATTTGGACCCAGAAGTAGAGCAAGAACCGTCTTAGCGGATTTTGGACGAAAGCAATGTGGCAACATTCAAGCCCTGCTATATCTTCAAGAAACATCGCAATTTAGTCTATTTTAGAGAAGAATGTCTGCTGCATCAATTACAGCAGAGTTGGTTATCTGAAAGAATCACTACTCACTGCTTGGTCGAGTTTATATAAAGAAATTTTTGGCAACGAACATAAGACTTTGGTTGCCTCCTACTGAATGCTACAGAAAAGACCAAGGAAAGACAACTCGAAAAATTGTACACATAAACGTCCCCTGGTATTTCCCAACAATTTTTTTTGTAGGGGCTTGGACTCATTTTTTTCTTCTAAGTACATGCCTAAATTATGCCCGTTAAGTCTATATGTCGTATCAAGTATGTATCACAACAGTTACATGCACATGTAGTTTCAAATAAAAAATCACTAGTAAGCATCACGTCTGTACAGTAAATCACTTCAGCTTTGGATTTTTTAAAGACTGAATTTTAATTAGTCATATTGGTTTACTCAATTTATCTGGTAGGTGCTAAAAATTAACAAAAAATACAAAATAAGCTATTTTAGAAAATTACACAATAAATGACACAAACAAAAAAAATATTTCTGGGCTTTTTTACGCGTTGATGACTCAAAATGTTCCAACTTTCTTCGATCATTATGAACCATGTAGCTACGGAAACCTGTGAAGAAATGAATATCTTTATTTTCAATGCTAACTACTCGTTTGTGAACGTATAGCTACGAAAAAGTCTTGATGCTGATTGCTTGTCACATAAATTTGAGCTAATTAGAAGCTAAACTGAATCAGCGCAGTAATTATTCAACATTATTAATCAGGTAGCTTCCATAATGATAAAATTATATGACCTGAATTTTGACTCTATTTGTGGACGATTTTTTGTAGTCATTAAACTTCGAATATTTTAAAACCTCATGTTTCTACTCGTGATTCTGTGCAAACATTCTAGAAACTGGGAATTATGGAGATAATGTGGAATTCAATAGTCATGTGCAAATATAACTTTTATTCCAAGTGTCTATAGGTTTGAGACGAAGGCATAATATTCATCAGCATCATATTGAAGAAAGTACGTATACAACTTTCTCCCAACAAGGGTATAAAGTGAATGAATGTATTATTGTACTTGCCCCAAAAAGCAAAATTTTGTAGCTAAAAATGCACATAAATATTTTATTGCTAATGAATAGCTGTCTAACTAGCACTGAAACAAAGCAAACATTTCGTAATTTCTACTTAGAAGCTACGTCTTGAAGAATCAGGAAAAGGAATATAACTCTACTGGAGGTGAGACATCATCCTTAAATGATATTCATTTCTGCGTCACTGTAATTTAAGGTAATAACTAACTGAATGTGTGAAGAAGTCTTGAAGTGTTTGAGTTCCAATTTGAAAACATTACCCAATCTTTTTTAATCATCCCATGATTAAAAAAGCTTACCAGTATTTACACTCCCAAAGAATGAAATTCATCATAGTTCTTAGCTAAGTTTTGAGTATCCGGGGAGTGAGCTTAATTGGTCATGACATTCTAAAAATGTCGTTTCAAATATATGTATGCTGCATGAACTTATTTTATGGAAGACGGGAGAGGAGTTAGTGAAGGTTTAATTAAAGTGGAAAATTTAGAGTTGGAATGGCGGCATTGTTGGGTTAAGATTTAGATTAATATTGAACATGGAGGAAGACAAGAGATTAGATGTAGTTTGGCTGTTCTGTTTACATATCTAGCGAATTCATACGAGCTTTAAAGTTGTAATTTTCTTTGAACGGTGAATTAAAGTGGATTATGTTGCAGAACATCTTCAGCATTTAACATTCCTCAAGCGTAGGAAAGATTTCCAAGCTGTTTTGCAGGGCTGATAGTATCTATGCTACTTATGTCACTTTGTGTTTATATGCTGATAGTATCTGTGCTACTTATGTCACTTTATGTTTATATGCTGATAGTATCTGTGCTACTTATGTCACTTTGTGTTTATATGCTGATAGTATCTGTGCTACTTATGTCACTTTGTGTTTATATGCTGATAGTATCTGTGCTACTTATATCACTTTGTGTTTACATAGCTTTGTCTCTTTTTGGGGCAGGGATCCGATACTTCATTTTGTCAAATTCTTAGTTGAGCCCAGGATATTTCGTTCTTCCACTTACCTTTTCCATTTGCAGGAATTAGAAGAGATACTGTTTTCAACCAGGCAAATAGTGTTTTCTATGCACAACTACAAGATCAATGGCTGATAGTAGGGGGAAAAATTATCTCAAGCTTAGTTAAGTTATCTAGTGTCTCAATTTTTTCGATACAGAGTCAAATTAGTGAGAAAAGTAACAACATTAATTAGCTAGACTTTCCTGGTAACTTCATTGTTTCATGACGGAAAACCCTTCCATACATACTAAATAATGCAATGAAAAAGGGTCCAAAATTAAGTACTGTGTTTCTAACACAGACATTTCAAGCATCTAATCTTGCGAAGAATGACTGTCGCGTGTTTATATATTTATTTATATGTTTCGTGTCACTTTAAAAAAATTAGAGAGATCCAGAGCCTTATATACTCGAGTTCGTATCATGGATACCGAGTTCGGTGCACGGGTACAGCAATTAAAGGAACTGATGTTCAAGGAAATTTGGTAGATGATTTGTTTTTCACTAGGAATGTTGTCATTAAAGAAATACTCAATTAAAACGTTAATCCTTTGTAAACATATATAAAACTAAACATATTGCATTGGTTTCTTATATGTAATTTTAGTTAATATCTTTCGAACAGTATTTGCCATCATTTTTGATGGCCCGGGTACATTAGTTAATTAATAGAAATCAGTCATAACTTCAAATACTGAGACATTAGAGCCATAGTGTTAGCAAGGACATTCGATATCATTTTCTGATCAAACAACTATTTTCAAAAACTATTGCCTGTTACTGAAAACAAAGCTCTATGTATTAATTAAGAAACGTTTGAATGAATTAAAAGTTATAGTACAATGAAAACTGATATTTTAAGCATTTAACGGCTTTAAAGTCATGTGCGATTTACTTGCCCTATAGTAGAATGTCAAATTCAATCTGACATTTTGAGCAAGCACGGAGCATATTTACGAACTCATTTTGTTTCCGCATTAGCTTTATGGTATTGCTTCAATATCTAAATGAACAGCTGAGGAAATACAACTTTCAGATATTTTCGCCATTTACCTCAGTTTTTAGCAGCAAATATGAGCTATTAGACATTACTGAATTTAATAGAAATTCATGAAAACTGGGGAGCTTAGTAGTTGTATATTCTCTGTCAAGAACTGACAGATATTACAAGTAGGCATTCAATAAATGGCTGTAAAAATGAGATCACTCTGAAGTCTTTACGACCAGTAGTTACGCAATTATAAGTATTTGAAAAAAGGAAACTTCTCCGCGGCCTACCTTGTATAGTAGGATCATGTATTCAGTACGGTAGAACCTTGGTTCTCAACCATAATCTGTTCCAGAAAACTGGTTCAAAACCGGTTTGGTCGAGTTTCGAATCTATTTTTCCCATGAGATGTAAAAGAAAATAATCCGTTCTCGAACCCAAAATGGGCAGTAATATATCACTTAAATGATATATATATATATATATATATATATATATATATATATATATATATATATATATATATATATATATATATATATATAAGGATGAAAAATCACATATTCTCACAGTATATAAGACGTTAACAATTAATTTACACAAGAGAAACATGTGAACATATGAACAGGTGTTTTTGGAAAGAACTTTAACTTTTGGTGTGCCATATCGCACAGCAAGGTCCGACACCAGCATTCCGTTTTTATGTTTTGTTATGACTTCCTTCTTTATTTCGATTGTTGCTCCCAAGATTTTTGTCTTAGCTTTATCACTATCACTAAACCAATTTGTACGAGTACGAGAAACGTTCGACAACCGAGGTTCCACTGTATTAATGAACTTGTGTCGAAATGTGAAAATAAATTGAAATAAACTGTTACTGGAATGTTATTCTGGAATGTCTAGTGGTTTCATTCTGGAGATCTTCATCATCATCATAACTAACACATAAAAATCCCTTATATATTATATCGATGTGCACCCACTAACCCTCTGTGTACAAACAGGTAGTATATACCTAGGATAGTTGATTGCAAAATAACCTGAATGTACTTCGAATATATTGATAGTGCTGTTTTTGAGATTGACAGGTTTCATGACAGTTGTAACAACTTGAAGCTAAAGTCATAATTACAAAATAAAATAAGTGAAGTATGTATATGTGGCCTGAAGTATGAAATTCGTGTACTTTCAAACACTGACTTATTTCTCATGTGATACGAATGCAGTGTACTGTTGGTTCATTAACCAAATTCATTTTCCTCAGTACGTGTATGATTCAACTTTGGTGGTGTGACTAATCCAAAGTGGTTGTGTGAGCACCTCGACCAGCTGGAGTTACAAGATCACTAGCATAGAACTAAGATATTATCTCCCTCTTCCTTGGCTAAAAGAAGAGTGTTCTTAACATCCCATTTTATCTGTACATGTTCGACAGCAGAAGTCAAAACGAACAATTGGCTTGCAAGCTGTGGCCTATTCTTAAGACACAGGAAACAGGCACAGAAAATTTTCTTAATGGAGTGATCGTCAATCGCTTGAATATAGCTTTTTCCCAAATACGAGGTGTACTTTGAAAGTAAGTACTGTTTTGAAATTCATCCATTGCAGCGCCGCTGTCTGCATTTGGTGCATGTGCCCTGTGCATCGTCTGTTGGCAAGCTGCAGACGCCAGTACCGAACATTTGGCGTGTGCACGGTTGTTTGTGATTATTTGAAACGCCTCCGATTGAGAATAGCGCAGACTGTGATATACGCACTGTGATTGGTTTCTTAGTGCTTAAGGCGTCAAAGCAGTTGAAATTCATCGTCAGATCAGTGAAGTGTATGGAGAAGACATTATGAGCGATGGGATGGTACGGAAATGGGTGAGAGTTTGTTTAGATGGCCGTACGAATGTACGTGACGAGGAACGAAGTGGGTGACCTTCAGTTATTACTGGGGATTTGGTGCAGAAAGATGATGAAACAATGAGAGAGAACAAACACTTTACGATTCTGATATTAAGTGATGAGTTTCCTGCAGTGTCAAGAAGAGAATTTTATGAAACTCTTACACAACATTAGAATTATCGAAAGTCATGCTCACGCTGGATACCGAAAATGCTGACTGTGGTGCACAAAATCAAGCGTTTAGCCAGTTCTTTGAATTTCCTTGCGCGGTACAGTCAGGAAAGTGACGAGTATGGCTCAATCAGTACGGCGTGGTATGCTGAGTCAGAGGATCGTTTTGTTTCATGCCAACGACAGTCTACACGCAGCCAGTCCAACTGACGAGCTGATCTGACCATTTAGCTGATAACAACTTGATCACCTTCTGTACAGTCCCATCTAAAGTCCACTGAATACCACATGTTACTGCATTTGAAGAATCATCTGGGTGATCAGTACCGCGACGACGATGAAGATGTCAAAACGACCGTGTTGCAATGGTTGTCTAATCAGTCGGCAGATTACTACGAGAATTGTGTTCAAAAGCTGGTCGTACGACACCATAAATGCATTATTATTAGTGGAAATTATATTTAAAAGCAGATTAATGTACAGGCTTTCATGTAAAAATGAAATTGTTCAGAAAAGTGTACTTGTTTTATGTTGATTTCAAACGGTAATTACTTTAAAAACACGCCTCATATATGCCGTCGGTTGCTACCAAGTACATACGTAATTAGTGTGAGTTTTGAGCTCTCACATTGCATGCTTTCGACTTTCCATTTGCTTGTCCTGTTTTTTTAGAGAAAATCATTAGAAATACATTTAATGGATTAATTATTCACGTAGAAGATGTATTGTATGACTTGCTTAGCAATTAACTATAGAGAAAAATAAAATTAAACAAATGAAAAAGTTTCCTTGGTGAGGCACTGTCTTACATGTACGTCCAATTCAATTAATTAGCTGAAAAGTTAATGATGATCTAGTCGAGCTGAAGATTCCTTCATTCTCTCACACTTCAAAATCCATCGGCAGTGTCCGTTTGAAGGAGCCTCAGTCAACAAATGATAGCGTACGTAGTAGAATGTGAGCAAAGAGTAAGGATGTAAGAACGAGCGATGGTTGAGTTCTTCGAAGTACGTCTGGTTCCCCTTCTTTGTGATTTACACTAGGGGGAAAACCTATGATTCCAGCATTCTTGTGACACGTACTAATACAGGGCTGTAACAGGAGGAGCTGATCGTCTGACATCAACACAATACTAATTTGATTATATACCGGGCAACCATGTACTTTTAAAGCATGTTTAATCATATGCTTCAACATCACGCTAACGAAAATGTCAGTCAAGATGATAGTGGGGGAATCTGCTTTGGTGTCCCTACTCCAACACTCAGAAAGATTGCTCTATTTTCTTGAGCTCTGGAGAATGAGCTGAGCAGCGAAAATGATTGTTGTTTTCATGCTCTTCGAACAAAAATCAGGCCCTATCCCCTGTTTTGATAGCATATTCTCTTTTCAGGTATGTTAGCGCTTAGTTACCAGTACAATATACTGGCCATTGTTCGGGCTTTGTCACTAAGAGTGATGAGATATTCATTTAAAATAATCCTGCCACTAATCTCATACACATTCAAGTCCAGCTAAATATCAGAAGGTTTTTCCCTACATCAACTAAGAACCCATATCAACTTCTGAACCTGACTCTCATACCAAATTCGTGCAGTGTTGTTCATAGGTCACTCTTAGTGTTTTCCAAAATACAACTGGATTTGTACAAAACAGAAAAGACGATAAATCATTGGGCCCATGTCATTCTTTTTTATTAATGCCATCAAAGATTTTTGGTCACCATTCCCTTCGTCTTCATTGTGTCATTAGACTTTCATACGATCGCTTGTAATACCAGATCTCCCATAAATATCATTCTTGTGAAACTCTCATCGCGCTCTTCATGTCGGACCAAAATTTGATGTCAGTATTGAATTTTGATAGCAATTTATTCGAATTAATTACGTGTTTTTCTTGTAAACTTATGAACGACTTCATTGCTCCTGATTTGACTACTTTAACTTTGATTTATGTCCACTAATATGCTTCTCCGACTATATTTTCCTGTTATGTTCCTGCTGTTATTATTGTAGAAACTGTCGTTCTGGATGTTTCGAATAACTCTACTGTTATGGACACAAGTACGTCCACTCTTCTAACATAAAGACTGAATGGTCAAGTGTTTATCATCTGTTAATTGTGCCTATGAACTTCAGACAGCTGATACGGTAATGTAATAAAAAATTAGTTATCGTAAGTTGTACATTTCCACTTTATTTCAATTATATCTAGGCAAGAATGTCAAAATGAGAAAATTTGTAATACTCAACAGCTTCTATTATTTTGACAATACCTAGAAAATATTTCTAGTGTACTTATTAGCGTGTCTGAAATCTATAATTTTTTGAACTGAGAAATTTTAACGAGGAAACTTTTACGCTCAAAACAAGTCATAAAAGCTCTTTTGATTGCATTGACAAAATATGCAAGGGCAATGTTTCAGTTGGTCAAATGAGAAATGGCTAATTAAATTAATAATTAATTTAAAGATTTAATTAATTAATAAAGAGAGGCTAATTCACCAAATTGTAGAAAACGTAAGTTTATTGCAACAAAGGGATTATGTCCAATCTTTCTCGTGTGCGTGTTGTTCAGTGGCAGCAATGAATTATTTTGAAATCCATGATTACAGCAGTACCAACGACTTTAATCGATCTGTTTCATATTTTGAAACGCTTACTTTACTGAGTTATATGTTTCTTAATGGCGGTCGGGCTTCGATGAACTACTTCCATCACCGAAGTAACGTAGCAATATGCATAATGAGCAGATAAATCTACCAGGCCTCTTGATAAAATGTTATTTATAAAATCTTTGAACTGATGTGTTTTGAGACAACTTCTTGGGGTTATAAAACTCTCTGCTTTATTATGAAGCAGCTTGTTTTTGTGTCAGGCATAATTATGAAATGACATTATTGAAATATCAGTTTTGAAGTTTCTAGGTTGTATTAATATAATAACAATTTTTTTGCAAATGAATTCTATTGCGTTCACACTCACAGCAAATGCATCCATTTAAAAGATTAATAATTATTGAGGGCAGAGAGTACGCTGTGTTCACGGCGGTTGCGTGCCACTGCGTAATTTGGCTGCACGCTGCACACTTTGTCTCATCATTGCATGGTTTATGCGCATGTGTGTTTATGTCACCGGTGTTCGTATTGTTTGTGTCAAACACTTGAAGCTACATTTTACAGATTAACATCATTGAACAGTAATCATCGCAGAAAAGATGAAGATCGTTGAAAAGTATCCACTCTTATGTCTACAGAAACTTCCTCAAACGTGAAAGTGATTTCAATTCTTCAGTTCCGCACATCAATCCCAATCAACATTTGCAATTATCGAAATCATTACATGTTTTAATTCAGTTTTAATGGCTAAAAGTTAGGGTTTTACAATAATATCTTAATATTGTTTGCATTGGCTGAGCTACTGCATCCCTGGGAAATATTGACTGAAATTAAAATAATGTTGACACTGCACTGACAGGACGCTAATTGTGATACAGGATGGAAAGCAAATAACATTTAATAAGTTTGTTTAAGATGGTGTAGTGGCAGTTGACAAGTTAAATATTAATATGTTTAAATTTTGTCAAACATGGTCTTCAGTGAATTATTACAAAAACTCAAATCAATTGTTCAAAGACAAGAGAATTCTATTGGTTCCAATCCAATAATGCTATTAGGAGATTGTTTGCGTTAATTTTAATTCTTATTTGCCCTAAATAAATATAAAATTCACGAAATTAGTAAATCAGCTTAATCAACTTTTCAAGTGCGAATAGCATTGAAGCTCACTGACTTTCTTAACAACAACACGTTGTTTCAAGACTTAATGTGATGGAAGACAAAGCATCATTTCCTGAAATTTCAACTAAACATATGTAACACAACTATTTCATTTTCAACAATTAACTAAGCGATTTTGTTGGAATCAGCACAGTTAGAAATTTGATAGCGTTATATACCCATGTAGATAATCAAAATTGTACCTATGAATGTTTAAAATTTAAAACATCTTAAATTTAACCGTCATTCGCACCCCGAATGCATGTTACCAACCGAATAACCTTCAAATCATATTGAATATAGTGTAACTGATTGGTTAATAGTACTGCTCTCTGTAGTTGAGCTGATTATACGGATGAAGTTATATATATATGTTCAGCCCAAGTTTTGTAACCCAGTAGGGGGAAATTATTTTCCAAATCAGCTTGCACTGCCAGGTACCGCCTTACGTGTCTAGCAGTCCTGGATTTACAACCGAAAAATTGTTATGAAAAGAGCGAATGCAGTCACTCAGACACACTCTGAAGGCAAAGAGCGAGTGCTTATGGGTGATATATTGGTCAATTTTTCCGGTCAAAAAGGGGACACTTCGCTCACGAGGCGGACGTGATTCATCGATTACGGAACTTGTACAGGCATAACCACCAATGAATCACATACGAAGTGATCTTGGTGTTTTACTGGGATAGAGCGTTTGGGTTAGGAGCATGATCTTACCATGCAATCTCTTGTTCATTCTTATGCTCAGATAGCTGGTCCATTTTCTGAGAAGAATATTAAAATCTGGGTACAGCAACAGCCATACAGCTGTTAGATAAGTTGGAAAAACAAACTTAAAAATTACGAAAAATTAGTGTTTTTGAAGATTATGACAAGAAATTAGTTACGCTGATAGAAAAACTGGAGCACAAATGTAGGAGCATAGAAAGAAAATCTTGTGTTTCAAAAACGAAGTGGAATAATTTCAAACAATGGCACTGGTCAAATAATAGAAATCAATGGATATATTTGTATCCAACGCACGTTTCAAAACGGTAGTCTGAAAATTTCATGTGCTTTTGGCAAGAAATCGAAATGAAGAAGCATATAATCGGTTTCAGAAAAAAATACTAAGAAATACCTCACGGTATGGCTACGTGAAGCCCAGTTGAAAAAAGTCAGCATATTACTTGCAGTGCCTCGTCGAAACTGACAGTAAAAATTTAAATGTTACGCAATGGTAAAATTCTTTTCTCTAATCAAATGAAGTGAAAAAAACCTTCCTTTGAATAAACATTGTCCTGGAAGAATTATTTTAATAAACAAGGTGTTTCAAAATTAGGGCACCCAGTTTTGCATATGAAATAAATCATTTAAAATCAATGTTTGGTTATTTAAATCTTATATTATTGTGAAGGTAGTAAAATAATCTTTCTATTTCAAGTGCCTAAATTTTAAATTCATACTTGATATAATGGCTGTGAACCGAAATATCGTTATCAAGCTCCAAAAAGAGGGCGAGAGTAACGTACCAATTGTAAGAAAAATTAAAAATGAACCGTTCAACTGTTTGGAAAATTGTTAAAAAGTTTAAGGAGACTGGTACAACTTTTGATAAACCAGAACGAGGCCGGAAACGAAGTGTTCGGACCGAAAAACTTATCAAAAATACGCGGGAGAAGTTGCGTCGAAACTCACGTCGATCACATCGAGAACTGGCTACAGAGCCGGTGTTGGCCAAACTCCAATGAATCGAGTGTTGAAGGAGGATTTGGGATAGAACCTTACAAAATAATGAAACATCATGAGCTTACTGAAAATCATGAGAGAATTGAGGCTGAAAGATGTCGTCACATCCTTAATGAGATAGCTCAAGGCACACTCCCAAACTTGGTGTTCACAGATGAGAAAAAATTTCATATTCAGCGAGTTATGTGCCATCATAACGATTGTTCCTCAAGTTCAGTCGAAGGTAGGATTGTTACGAGATGTCAAAATGCACAGTCTGTCATGGTTAGGGAGGTTGTGGCAGCCACAGGAAAATCTATGCTTCTTTTTGTGCCTTGTGGGGTCAAACTGAAATCAGAACGGTACATTTTTCTTATTTTCGAATCGAAATTTCTACCACGGGATACATAACATTTTCGGGGTTCACCATGGAATCTCCAATAGGATTCGGTACCATTGCATGGCTCCAACGGAACCCAAACCTGAATTCAGAGGAACATTCCATACCTGGACAGGAACATTCCAAACCTGGATTCAGAGGAACATAAACAAAGATGTATGACCGGCAAGAAGCCCCGACCTCAATCCCTGCGACTTTTCTATCTGGTTGTATTTTAGAGACAAGGGTCTTAGCTACCCCTAACACTTCTCTCGAGTCTCTCAAAGCAAAACTGCTAAAGGAGTGGAAAACAATTTCACAAGAACAGATACGTGCTGCTTACGATGTATTTGTAAATAAACTTAACACTGTAGTTCGTAATAAGGGTGGTTACATCGAAGAAATGCAACACTGCTTCGTTTGAATATTATTCACTTTTGAGTTTCAATCCTTAAAATCAAAATCGCGCATTTCAATTTTCATAAACCTCCTGAAAAGTTCGTTGTCATAGTTCTGAAACACTCTGTATATTTTAGGCAGAATTAGGTTTTGAAATAATTAAGAAATACTGGAAACGGTTCATCCCAACCTCAATTAATGAAAGAAAATTTTAAAATTGTGAAATAAATCCGAAGTAGAAAAGGTGGGATATTAAAGCGATCAACTACACATACATAGCTTTCAAGGATGTTCGATGGGTAAACAAGTAAACTATTTTATACTGTCGTAGCATTGGAAAATTTAGGTCACAACTGCTAAAAAATGGATACCGTTTGTATATTGTCTAGTTTATGTAGGTAGAACTATAATTTGTATGTTTCTTAAGTGCTGAATATCTTAAAATATATAAAGAGGAAATGTCTCAAAAGCATTATCAACCAGATATCTTGAACTTAAGCAAATTAACAGATTTTCTGTAGAAATTGGAATAACATTTGTATCAGAACACCTTCGGAAAAATTACTCACAATTAAAAAATTAAATTCATAGCGAACTGAGAAATGATTAAATACAGATTTTACAGATTTTAATTGGTATGCGTTGTGTGTGTCTGTGAATGCTGATGCTGTTCAAATGGATTTAAAAATATAGAAATCGAAATTAAAAGCAGGTTATCAAGGTATCTCGAATTTGTAAGCCCACATTTACTTCCAGGGAGTAGTAAAAAAACATTATTCAGTTCTTGGGGGGGCTGGCTTTGAAGAAATTTTCCGCAGTTTAATTAAAATTGCCAGATTGTTTTTGCAGGCATAATCTTGATGCCACACGCTACAGGGTGGGAAAATTTCAGTTTAAAATATTAATATAGAAATAGATCGAAAATAAAGAAATGGAAGTACATAAATATTACCTCAAACAAACAGTGTATGCTAGTAAAAGCTCACAAAATAACTTCATTTCCTTCGTTTTATTTTCCCATTTACTGAATGTTAGGAAATTTTTACCTTGACGGATACTTCGATCAGCAATGATTTACTTTCGCTGCCTGAAAAATTATCAGTGAAAGTTGTAATTTCCAGTATCATTTCGATGCTTAGAACATCCTTTCACAATGTGTTTACTGCTGATGATTTTCTTTTTCCTCATAAAGGTACTTGTATGAGCGAGCAGGAGCTGGGCAGAAGCGCCATAGGGCAGACTTAGAGACGATCAATGGAGCTTTGATATCGTTCCGCAAGACGACATTTTAATTCCTTAGGGTATTGGATTTTCGGTGAGGAGGAAAGAGGAATTGATTGAGCGAATACAAAGATTTTAAAAAATTCTGAAGGCCCTTGAATAATTTCCAGTGAAGAGCATTGGGGAGGACAGTGTTCTATTACCAGACTGTGAAGATACTGAAATATTTTTTATGAGATTGACCGTTGTTGTTTTTTAGATGTCATTAGATGGCAAGTGTCATATCCTTAAGCTATACTGTTTCTTTGCCATCATTTCCGAGGAGACGTAAAGCTTTGAAGTTTTATAATATTATGGGCAAACATAAATTATCACTTCTCAGTATATGCTATAACTGATTATTTAGGTCCTAGTAACATTATTAGAGAATGCCATTTATTGGCATTTTCAGAGTAAGTAAACAGACCCATTTTTATTAAATTAACTTCAAGTTCTGAAGCCAAGAGCATAGTGCGGTTTGGAGAAACTTGTCTTTTGGACTCAATTATCATTAGCGATTACAGTCAGTCTAATGTATGACATCATAGTTTAAGGCAAAAAAATGATCCCTTTAGCTTGAGAACACTTGATTAAACTCGGCGAACTAAAAGCCTTTTAAGGCTACATTGGTAGGACTTGAGACACATCGAGTAGAAAGAACAACTGGCTCTCATCCGCCCGCTATAAGAGCACGCTCAACTTCCCAAGAGGACACTCAACTTTGGACTAAATGGCTCTCTGAGGTAGAATGGCCCACGACGAATTACTATAGCTTCAAACTCTCATGTAAGAAACCAGCGGCAGCAATTGGAAAACAAGACCTTCTTCACCGTCATTCACTGCATTTTCTGACGTGGTTCCGTGTTATACTTAAAAAAATAATACTTCGGAACATATGGAGCTTTAGTGTGACGAAAAATTTACTGCTGAATGAAAGAGAAAATGATTCTGATTTTCCAAGTTAAAAATCAGTTAGAACTTCAAGAGAATGAGTTTGAATTTAATGATCAACTCATCTATGAGAAATCCTGCTTTTCAGTAAGGTTATATACAGTACACAAGCTCCCCAGCACTTTAAATGATTGGCAGCTATTTGTACATAGATTTTTTAGCATTGGATGAGCAGGCACAACTGTTTAAAGTGATGAAAAAGAGAATAAAACTCTAGAATAGCAACAGAGTGCTCAAAAAAGACCGTCTACGCTCTGACGTCCTCCTGGAACAGCTCGGTCCTTCAGTGTACTCGTAAATACAGAACCCGTGGGGGTAGCAGAACCCGTGGGGGTAGCAGAACCCGTGGGGGTAGCAGAACCCGTGGGGGTAGTTTTTATTCTTTGCTGGATAGAAGGTATTAAACTGAAATTCGACCTTAATAATGCAAGGATTTTCACTTGAAGAAATTGTTTCAAGTGGGGAAAAATGTCTGGACAGACTCTTCTGTGAGGTTAGGTTCCTATACACGTGTATGTGAACCTATGATACAACCTGCTCCAATTAATTAAAATATCCTTTTGACGATGTACATGTTCAAATATGTTTGAGTACCTAAACACGAAAGGACATCGTAAATTAGTAAGAGAATGCACAAATATTCACCAATTTTTATGCAGATTCCGATATGTCACAAAGAAGTTCAAGAAGAAAGAACGACTGTTTCCACTGGGCAAAAATGCCTGGAAGACAACTAGCAAATACCAGAAAAGATTGCCGAACAAACTAAGGAGGTGCTCGAATTACGAAATAAATTCATGGCATACATCAAACTTTTAATTTTTCAAAAAATTTGCTGAATATTCTCTGTTTTATGAAATATTGGGCTCGTTGAATTTCAATATAACCGTGAAGACCTTCAGGTAATTTAATTTAAAGCAGAAGGCGTTTCAAACATTGGTTATCTCACTACAAATGAAGATTGCAAAATTTGGTCGCTTACAGTAAGAACATTATTTCGTTTTTTGCAATTGTAATGTTAGTGGTGCATTTGTGTAACTGAGATGATTATAAGCGACTAAGGTGGGTCCACGTGGCTGAAATACCTATGCATTATTGAAATGCTTGTGCGTGATTGATTCCTTTAAGTTAGAAGGTATGGACTTGAGTTGCAACCCAAGAATGGACCAAACAGTGCATTTCTGTTGTTTTACTCTATTCTTCTATTTTATATTCTTTTTCTTCAAAATGATGTATAATTTTCCAGAGTGACTCCTACTCAAATTTTATCTTTTCTAGCTGTGTTAGGTATGATATTTTTCTTTGAGCTTCAGTTTTTAACTATTTGATCTTAACGAATGATTTCATTCGAAGTCATATATTCTGATATAATTTTTATTGTCTGAAACTCATCAGTCAGAATAAAAGCAGCTTTAATAATGACATCGCTAGAAATAAGGGTGTACGAGTTAGATTTTTTGAACGCTATATTGCAGAACATTTTTTCTAACACGCTATTACCGAGCGCAAAAAATCACGACAGAGCTCCACGCGTGGTTGATTGCTTCCACTGTAGCCGGGTAGTTAAGGGACTTAACTTAGGTTACGAAGCGTTGAATCGAGTCTGATCGACTTAAAAACTATTTCCTCAAACTTCTAAATAAAGGCTACTTGTCCCTTCGTGCCCTACCACCCGTTGTCACGCAAGGACGGACACAGTTGCTGAAAACATTATCACTAGCCTGTAGATATTGGCATTAAAAATTGAGAAAAAATTAATTCATTTATTTTGTATACCTGTTTGGAATAAAGTTTCATTCGTTCTTTCTTTCTTTCCTGATGAGTGTCAACGTGCAATAAGCTACGGTTGTACACAGAAAAAGGGGGTACAAAGTTATTTCTAGCCTTTGTATAAGAAGGCAGAAAACTTCCGTTTTTTCATTCGTAAGTAACGTTCACACTGTGCTAAAGAGTACAATAACTGTTGCTCATTCATCACACAAAATTTTTTCTCAAAAGTGAGACTCAAGAGTTTTTTGTTTTCTCGAGTGGATTTTATAGCTTCCTTGCAATGTTTCCAGTAATACTTGGATAATACAATGTAAAACAATTTCACTTAGAGATCAAGTTCGACCGTCATGAAAAGTTCTCTTAGATTGTGTTGGCAGGAACAGTCAAATAATTGTCTTTATCTTTATACCTAACTTGGCCATGAACTAAAGCTGGGGCAAGCTAACGTCATTAGAACTTTATTTGTGTAACTCATACGTAGTAGTTTTGGAGAACAGAAATAAATTGTCCTGCAAATACTAGTGATATTGCGATGAAAATATGGTATAAAATACCAGTATTCATTTAACTTCGATCAAAAACTAATAAACAACTCGTACAGAAATATATTTCGAAAAGCACTCAACCGGTAGCAGCACTGTATTTCAAGCAAAAAACAGTTGCGTTCTTATAGTTTGCCTGACTTCAAACAGTATCTTCTGACTCACTGGAGTTACCGTCACTCCTATATTATAGTTGTTTCAGGGACACATAATCGCATCAACGAACATGCAACGACTGCGAGGTTCATGGAATTCCGGAAAGTCTAACGTAAATCATAATAATTACAGGCTGTAGAAGATGAATATTGCATGTAGCTGTGTTGGTTACCATTAATATTAGTACCCTATCTTGGCGTAATTACTACACAATTCAATGAACTGCGTTAACAGAACTCATAATTTTGTCCGAGTAAAAATGACTTGGATGTCACGCAACAATGACTCCTACATTTGGAATTGAGAACTTTAGGAACATGTTCATGAAAATTTAGGGACATAAATATATTTCCTAATTCAAAAGAATTCGAAATTCCCATCGTTCGTCGATTAAAACTTAGAAAAAGTTTAATGAAACGTGTCGCAACAAAATTTGGGATGAAATACACTACTGTCTAAAATTAAGAAGGAACAAATACGATTGCTTTGTTCCAATTGTGATCTGACCAACTGGCATGTTTTTTGCAAATGTCAATCATGCTGCCTTATTCTTTTTACTTATCAGTGGCTCTTTCCAAGAAAATCTTGCTTATAGGCCTATTTCATGCAATCGCTTGAACACAATTTGTCGTCAAATATTTGTACCACCTTTAATTTTACCAAAAGCTTTCACCGCAACGAGAAAACGGTCTTTTAGTGCTAGGCGTTGCATAACCCTGTCTTCTCCCACTGTAGTTTTTATGGTCTACCTGGCTTCTTTGCATTAGTTAGTCTACCAGAATTATTGTAAAGTTTCAATATACGTCTTACAACATTTTTAGAATGATGTATCTGTTTAGCAATTTGTTCAGCAATGTGATTTTCCTTTCGTATTTTCACAATTTCTGCTGTAACTCCTGCATCAACGTTGATTCGTTTTGGCATGACTACAAATGTTGCAGTGATGATATGCAGCCTATATCTTTTTTATATTTATGGGTTATGAGAAAGCCGGTTATTTCGGAATTTTCACACATTATGAAATTTAGTTCCTTATTTGTGGACACTCAAAAAGTAATAAAATGTTAAATAGCTCTGGTAGGATTATCTAAGTAACCGGAAAATTTGAGAAATAGTTCAAGCATTGTATCTCTACTTTCAGTGAAAATTTCGTAAAAGTTGAATCACATTTTTTGAAGATTTGGAAGTTTTAATGTTTGTTCTTTAACTTTAGACGGCACTGTATATCATGCATGTTGCATAACACATTTTTATACAAACGGCCAAATTCATTGAAAATGGACTAAGAATGGATTGATTACAATTTTTTTATTTATAGTCCTCCTGTGTGATTTGTCTGCTCTCTTTGTCTAGTACAGCTTGCAGCCTCCTGCTGATGGACCTGATCAATCTCTTGGACAGTTTTGTCTTTCGCTCATAAACGTGTTTTGCAACTCAAACTTCTGGTGTCTCTATTATAAAGCTATAGACCATGTTTCATTACATAATCTACGTACCGTTAATAGAAATACGAAGGGTAGGTGTGCTCAAACAATGTATTCTGCATCTGATCCAAAATTGTTGAATATTTTGAGTACGTACTATGCACTTTGCACCAGTTCAATATTATAACTGGGGATCTGAGTAAATTTACGCCATGCTGTTACAGAAGCTGAGTTCTTCAAATGATGTAATACGACCTTAATTTTTTTGTCCTATGAAGTTAAATGTATAGGACTACCTACATGTGCATCACAAGTTATCCCGAAAAGCTCCACTTCATCACAGGAATGAGCAATCGATAATTAGGCGCTGCTCTGGAATTCAATTAAATTTATAAAACATTAATTCGCAGCACAAAATTTAGGGTTGGTCGTATCCAACGTTTTATTCATTTGAGTGCAAGCTCGTGAGCATCAGGGAAAATTTGTTTGATCATCAATTTAACTTTTGTTTTTTTACCGAACGCTGATAAAACTTTTGATATGAGTGTATCTCTCATCAAAGAGAACAATTTAGCTCTGAATAAAATTTTCGAGAAATTATTACCTCAAAGTGAAAGGTAGCTAGAAATGATTCAGTACGGACATATATTATTCTTTTTCTTTTGTTCATCGTGTTTGCTCGTGTTAGGAGAATCCATACAGTCGACAGATCAGTTTTGAAATACAGTAAATGGAACTAGGCTAAGGCTTCATTATATATATCATAAAATTTTGGCAATTTCATCACAGCCACTCGAGAAAGTTTCATGCTGGTATTTTTCAGGAAATGTTTTTTATTCACACATCCCAGGTGTTAAATGGCACAAACGCGCAAGCTCGTGCTTGTAACATCACATGTTGCTCGTGCAAGTACATAGGTGGACTTATTGAAGCAGCACCACTGAAGTATCATTCCAATGGAATCAGTTTTCCTGCTTCTTTTTTAGTGTAAGCATCACGGCTCCTATGAGTGTGCACCGATGTGGAACAAAAACCAATGACTCGATCTCCCTTGTTGGAAAGTGCGTTATGGGGTAAATGTATGAGAGGCTTCCACCAGTACGTTAATCGCACAAAACGCACCCGCCTACCCCTAGAAACATGATCAGTAGCTGGATGTCAACACTGCACCACAACACAGCGTACGTCTGACAGTATGCATGTCCACATGCGACCGACCAGACAGGAAACCATTAACCAATTGGCTTCAGAGTTGCTGGAGCCCCAGACGGTATCTCTCGCTCTCAGACCATCATTACCTTGAGAGGTCGTCGATTTCCTGTGGTGATAGAAGAGCAGAAAACGTTTTACAAATGGTTGTAAGGTCATAGCAAAAACCTTATTTTACATAAAATATTCAAGCTTGAGAAGCGCTGAACAAATGACATTGAATAGGGAGGGGACTATGTAGACAAATGATAGGGAATTATGGAAATGAATATTCTAGATTCCTGGTGTACAATTTTTAGTTGTCAATTTTGCACGTATGAATAACATAATAGCAGAACACAACTATTTGCATGCATCACAAATGCATTTATTCTTTTTTCTTATAATATTATTATAAACTGTTTTTATAATACTTACTTTATAAAATAATTTACCAATGGATAGTTATTAAAATTTTTTTCACTTCTTGTGAGCTTTTCACTAATTCGTTTTTATGTTTCTCTTTATTTAATGTGCAGTATTAGCAGTGGCAACTTTTTATGGCTCCCATAAATTCGCAGGTGCTTAAATCGAACCTTTTAGAAGGAACGAGCTAAAGTCAGGATCATGTTTTGGGGTTCCCTATTTCTTTATGCCCACCCATATTTACAACAAATGCTCCTGTTTTTATTTTTCTTTAAAAATTTACAGCGTCGTAACTTTCAGTTAACTTTTTATGACATGTGCTACAAGAAACCCCAGTATTCGTTAAATATGGTGCATTGAATAGAATAGAATAGAATAAGGCAATAGGAACGAGCCGTTTGGCCCATTCTTGGTTCAATACCGAAGTCCCATGCCGTCTAAAGTAAATCCATCAGTCATGCACGTACACCTTAACCACGTAAGTCAATTTAGTCGTGTGCACACATATCACTCACGCACAGGCGTTTATGTCACGAGCATTTATCTCAATCATACATTAACCTTAATGAGTTAGGGACATAGTTAGTAGGATGTAATACTGGGGGGGTTCGTAATCCAAAATTTATCGAGACGATTTTTGAATGTGTTCACAGTGCCAGCAGAAACTATGCTTTCTGGCAGCAGGTTCCAAGTTGCGGCAATTTTAACGGGAAAAAAGTTCATAGCTTGAGATGTCTTGAAGTTTCTCAGTAATAGTTTTTGACCGTTATTTCTGGTTCTTACGTTACCGTCTCTTTCGAAGAGCCCTTCCAGTGTAACATTGTTAAGGCCATTGAGATACTTAAAGGTTTCAATAAGTTGTCCTCGCAGTCTTCTTTGTTCTAGGAATATAAGTTCAAGGCGTTGAAGACGTCTTTCGTAGCTGAGATTGCGGAGTTCTGGAATCATCTTCGTTGCTTTCTGTTGTATTTTTTCAATTTTTTAAATATCTTTTCGTAAGGTAGGAGACCAGAGTTGCACTGCATATTCTAAATGAGGCCGGAGTAGCGCTTTATAGAGCGGTAATATTATGTTCTTTGACTTGTATTCAAAGTTTCGTGCAATGAAACCAAGAATCCTGCTCGCATTTTTGACGCTTTTTTCCAATTGTTTGTCATGTTTGAGATTTTCAGTGACAATAACACCTAGATCTCTTTGTTGCTCGACTGTTTCAATAGGGATGTTATACATCGTTTGTTAGAAATGCCGGTTATTTGCACCAACGTGCATTACTGAATATTTTTCAATGTTGAAGCTCATTTGCCAGGTTTCAGTCCATTGTAGAAGACGGTTGAGGTCTGATTGGATAGTTGCTCTGTCCCTTTCGGTGAATGCTCTATGACAGAGTTTCGTGTCATCGGCGAATTTGTTGATTTTACTGTTGATTCCGACATCAAGATCGTTGATATAGATGATGAAGAGGAGCGGGCCTAAAACGCTCCCTTGAGGGACTCCTGATGTTACAAGCGCTGGATCACTTGTTTCATCGTGAATCACTACGCGTTGAGTTCGACCTGTGAGCCAGTTTCGTATCCATCGG
>VCRD01001284.1:131880-150899 GCA_006783055.1 Trinorchestia longiramus
GGCTGTTTCTTTGAGTATCCGGGGACCAAGGCCATCGGGTCCGGTTGACTTATATGGGTTTAAAATGCTGAGCTGTTCCTCTACCTCTTCTACTGTAAATACGCCATCTGACAGGATTTCCTGAGTGTTTAAAACATGAGGTTGCGGGATTTCAGTTAGGTCTTCGTGAGTGAACACAGAAGTAAAGTATGTTTTAAGAATTTTGGCTTTGCTTTTGTTGTTCGTTTGCGTTGAGCCCTCAGAATCAATCAGTGGTCCAATAGTGTCTCTTTTGAGTCGTCTGTCGTTCACATATTTGTAGAAGCTTTCCGGGTTAGTTTTAGCTTGTGCTGCAACTGTAATTTCTTTATTTCGTTTGGTAGATTTTACAGTTCGCTTAACAGCCTTGCTGGCATCGATATGTTCTTGACGATGGGGTTCTATTTGGTATCGTTTGAGTCTTCTGTACGAATGTTGTCTTGCATTGATGAGGCGTTTAATCTCTTGTGAGAACCAAGGAGGGTTATTAGTTGGCCTGATTCGCTTTCTTGGGATATGGTGGTCTGTAGCGGTTGCAATCTTATCTCTGAGTATCATGTAGCACTCTTCGGCGTTTTTGTTGTTCACGAGTACTTCATAGTTATAGCTGCCAAGTTCTTCTTTCATTAGTTCGAAGTTTGCTCGTTTGTAGTCGAGGACTTGTTTATGTTGAGTCCTTGTGTTAGGGTCTTGAACTTCGAGAGAGAAGTCTATCATCTGGTGGTCACCGATCTTGTCCGTAACTTCTAGGCCGTTTATACTGAGGTCAGTATAAACGAGGTCAGTATCTAGGTCATTGGGTTACCAATGTCTGCCAAAAGGCAAGAAAAGCCTTGGTTCCAGTACTTTTTTTAATAATTAAGCTGATAGAGCTCTGTATCCGTATATTGAAACCAATTAATTCACATGTAAATAAGGAAAACGCAGTTTTGAGGACTGCCTCAAAATTTGAATTAAAATATGTGTTCTTATTCAGAGCTCAGGTTGAATATATCCGTCTGACAGAGGCTGTAGTAAATTAAATTTACGCTATTATATTTACAGGAGCACTGGAAAAAGTGACTGCTCGTGCTTTCATTCTCAATCCAAAGTTTAGATAATTAGGTTTTGTTTGTAAACAAGTTACTATAATTCAGTAATTCACAACGTTACATTATTTTCCATGTTCACTGTTTCTTTGACGTTTTTATGATGGATTTAATAATAAAATACCTGTTCCAAAAGTGTAGATTAGACTCATAAAAACGTGCGAGCCGTTATCAGGTAAGATGTGAGACTTTAAAAATGTTAATTAAAATAAATGCATAGAAATTCAACAAAATTGTTGACCACTGGCAAACAAGCAACAACTCTGCATTTTTTTCAGTGCCAGAGCTTAAACAAACAATGCAAGCTAGAAGTTTCAGTTTATAATAAGTGAGAGATATTCTAATTCAGTATAGGTGTTTACTGGCTAGAGCTGTAAGCCACATATCAAACCTTTGTGCTGATGCAACATTGGAAATATGTGTTTGAAAACACGAAAACTTTCCTAAAAAATAGCATAAACAAGCGATAGTCTTCCTACTTGCGTGAAATAGCAAACGATGCTCAAATCGGAAGCATATATTATAACTTACCCTTTTAGAATATGTGCTTCTAGAAAGGTAAGATAGTATTCTAGAAAGTTATCCTTCTTTCGAATTCTAATAATTTTTATGCAGCTCTAACCCCGCAGTGCTTCGAGAGTAGTGAAAATTAATGTGCAGATAGTATACATAGATGGCTGCATCGTGCATACATATTCGTATATACGATAACACATGCATGAAAGAGCAATTGAATCTTGCTGTAGGTATCATTTCTACGAAGCAGATAATTGGACCATATTTCCTGCACTGCTATTATGTAATCTAGCCATGTAAACCACTCTACCTTAAAGTGAATCGTAGATACCACGTCGCGCTTGAAGCCTGCAGAAAATTACGCTTCCCTGAAGCGGTAACTGTTTTCATGAGCGTCGCTAGTCATTGTATGTTCGTTAATGCGATTACGCATCCCGGGAACAACAAATATTAGTGCGAGTTACTTCATTAGAGCAGAACACCTTGTTTGAAGTCAGGCATGGTCGATGAGCATTACTATTTCGCCGCTTGTAGTACAATAGAAGTGTCGACTGAGCACGTGATGTGCACTAATTGCGGGCCTCAAATCACTGCAACTACGTGTGTAGTCTCAGGCATATTTTAGTCTCTAATTATGACAGAGTGGGTCAATTAAACTGGCTCCAAAATTAGGTCTACAATTTTTGAGCCTTTAAAATTGATAATAGACTTAGCAGAGCAACCCATTACTGATTCAATATCACCCGTTTCCCTATCATAATATCAACATATTATTGTGTTGAAGTTTGTATCAGGCATAGAGCTCCTCCAGTACGTGATGATATTATCGCCAAGGTCTACTGCAACGCTACTCGGCATTGCCCTGTTCTACCTCAAGTAGAGGTTGGTGAGGAATTGTTGTATGCATTCTCATTATTAGGGGCAGGGTGTGCCAGACAATTTGTCCTTTTGACCTGCAGTTACACCTTTACAATTTGAGAAGCCTTAAATTTAGTTGAGCTATAAATTTCTGCCTCACAAGCATGCAGGGCTTGTCACTGTAGTAAACCTGAATCAAACACTAGAATTATCTATAGTTAGCGGAAAAATTATCGAATAGCCGATGATCTGAAATCGTACTTGCGATAACTTATGAACATAGCAAGTCACGATAAAGCCCTCAACTGAAATATAAAATAGTAAATCATATTAACTAGCCTGAAAAATTGTGAGTCAAATAAATTTTATAATTCATCGTGAATAGCTAAATAAGCCTAGCTTGCTGTAATTTAAATCAATAAAAAATTGATCGCGTAGAGATCGTACGGTAATAATGAAATTCACATTCATATACAGCGTCGTCCAGTAACTTTTACTAGTTTATGTATGTATGTCATCAGCTAGAATACTAGGCTAGTGCAAATATCTTGAATTTGGTCACTCCTATCACACATGATATGTTACTGCCCACTTCTTTTCCTGTTTTGCATGTCTTTTAATTTTTTATTTTAGTGGTGTTGGCCACTTTACGTATTTTTGTGAATTTCTATTTCATTTTTTCATTACAGTCGTCCTGGCAGTTCTAACCTGTTGCTTGGAGTGCAAGAGCCATAACTTTGGAATGAAAGTAACAGCCGCAAATATCGTTTACTTTTCAGTGTAATTAAATTAAATTAAATAAAAACCTAACTCTGAAATTTTCTAGCAGCAACAATTTTTTTTGACTACCTGCGGTAGTACTAGTAACTTTTTACATTCTAAGTTTTCAAAGAGTTTTGCTTTTGCGGGCTTTCAACAATAAACCATGATATGATGCGCACAAAGTTTCATAATTCCTTTCTCTTCTTCACTGTCGTTGAATGACACATAGTTTGTCTCAAATTATAGTTTCACAGCGATGCTAAGTTATCGACAACTTGAAGCAAAACATTCCACAATAACATATGACATTCTTATATATTTTTTTATAGACCTGGGTCCTAAAAACGAGCATCAACATTACGATTTTTAGAGATGGTACTTGTTTTTACAGGATATTTCACTGCTAGGAAAATAACTTTAATCGAAGTGCATGCAGTGACTTACTCGTAATTTCTTTCTGTGGGCGCGTGCAGTTTTCAAATGCCTACTGATGTTTCTGGAGATGCATGAGAGCGTGAACATTAGGCGCTTCACATTGCGAAGATCGCTGTATGTGACTAGAGGAGTAAAAACATTTTATGCCAATTTCATAAGATCTTTAAATATGAGAATAAAGTAAGTTTTTTAGAAAAGAGTTCACCATCAGAGATTGAGAAGTCCATAGTGAAGTCGCCGTGAATGTTGACTGCATTTACGAATGATCTTACACGAGTGAATACTAGAATTGGTTGTAAAGGTCTCAGAGTTCTTAAAATGAATGAGTGATCATTTGAGCGACATGGATTACTTTTTGTTGAAGATACGGCATTGGATTGATATTGCTATCGATTGAGTGATTACAAAAATTTGTTACTCAATTTGAAGGAGTGTACAGAAGGAAAATAACAGTTAATGTGACCATGAATAAATATTGGACGGTGTACGAATGAAGTGCGAAATAAGTGGAACAACGGTAGAATTTACTTTAAATTTTATGATAGTAGAAGCGTACGAAGGAAAGGCATGAAGAGCTTTATCTCCCACATTACTTTTTTAAATCGGAGAGCTTGAGTGGGCGAAAACCAATTCAGCACGTACTAATAAACAAAGCGAACAACTGCCAACCCTATTATCTCGTTTAACACAAGCTTTGATCCGAAAAATGTGAAATTTACTGTGGGGTTATTGTAGCCTACCAGAATCAGCTGATACGATTTCGCTTCCTGATGCGATGGAACAGAGCTGTGGTGCATATTACTAAGCGAATTCAGAAAATTTTATAAGCTGTTTGTAAACTAGTTATTTATAGAATTGATGATACATATGACATTATGCCGAATAAAAATTATGCTTCTAAGGCAATGATTACTCTTCCCTGTGACAAAAAACAAACGTGTGTAAATGTTGTGTTGCAGTATGAAGAAAAAAGGAAACAAAATTTGAACAGGAAAACTATGCATCAGCTACAAAACAAGGGTGAAAAACTGTATTTCCTTTTGCTTACGAATTAATAAGTTAGACGTTTTAGGTAATCATGCAACAAAACTCTACGATTTGTTTAAAGACATGCTATACACTTAGTATTGTTTTGAATTTGAAGACTAGATCACTAAACGAGGGAAGTTTCTTAATATTTTGTTAGATATTTTAAACAAGAAAGTATACTGGAACACGGATCATTTACACACTTGATTTGCTCGGATACCAAAGAGCATTGATAATTATCTCGATTAGTTTCACAATACTCAGTACATACATAGGTTATGGTCCATGAAGTCCACCTTTCGTAACTAACAGCATGAGATTGAACCACGTAACGAACTCGTGCAGTCATTCATCAAATTAAATTAGTCATTAGAATAAGATTCTGATCAACACACTCGATCTTGAATACCCTTCAGAATGTAGGACTTGATGATGAAACGTTCCCCATTTTATGTTTTTATACTTTTATGTAATTTTGATTTCTGTTTATATTAATTCTAGGTCAAATTAGATGTCCTACGTTCACGTCAAGCGTGTGATGTTCAATCGTGAGCCTTTAGTTTAAAACATACGTAAATTCAATGTTGGACCATGAAAATAAATGTCAACTTTTACCTATATGAACTTTTATCCTATGAAACCAGCAATAAAACCGATCGAAAATGAATGTAGAGTATGATTTGGATTAAGCCTTTTGAATTAATATTGACAATGATTTCGTTCTACAGTAGGACTCACTTTGTCTGAATGGAAATTTTTGTTTGTGACTGTTGAACTAGAACTGTTTTTGTAAATGTTTAGACCAGGCGTACTAGAAATAATAGGATTCGTATGGGCAAAAGTATTTGCATGGAGCACATTATGACAAATGTCATACATTCAGTGTGTTCAGTCACATGTTATGGTGTTAGATTCTCTTAATGGTAAGGGGGACATCAAGATGTTAGAATCGATTCAGATCCTCAAATAGATGTCAGTTTTGAATGACAAAATTATGCTCTTTTAGAATTTAGTCAACAAATGGAGTTTTGATTTGTTTTAATTCTACTGTCACCCATATTTAATTACATTGTTTAATTCCTAGCGACAATTTTTTACTTTCAATTACATTTTCTATTAAATAATCAATTCGCTTCTTTCATTCATTAATAGTTTACTTCAATAGAATCCAACAGAAATTAACTTTCGTTTCGATCTTCGTAACAAAATATTACAAATTCCAGCAAAAGTATGTTCTCATTCGAAACAACACCCCCTCAAATATTCAAAACGACTATTCCCTATCACTTTATTTCAGCAATACCTTGTATTTTTGCAGTTTCCAGCGTTTTGTTTGCCTAAAATTCTAAAGTTTTGACACGCTCCTAATTTATAATTTTCTAGAGCAGGAATTAAATATATTTTTGAAGCAAGCCATTTATTGTCTCATGTTTTGGATGGGGGATGTGATTCTTTTCTAGAATGGTGGATTCTTTCTCTGAGCCTTGTTTGAACCTGTGATTAAAAGAGTTTATCCACCACTCAACATTTGGCCCCTTCTTTGTTTAGGTGGTTGTTAGGGCGAGTGCTCTGAAACTAGTTGAAGAGTAAAAGAGGTTTCATGCATGATGAACAGCCGTAGCTTTTGAACCGTTATCTTTAAAATAATTTATAACCTTTTTCTCAAACCTACAAACGTTATTTTAATAATAAAAATGATCTGTGAATTGTCAGTAGAAATGTACCCCGTTAAGCTGAATGTGAAACGATAGATTCAAACATAGTACATGTGAGTTTGGCTTGTGTGAATATTGGAAAGAAACAAAGACATGGAAATATTTCTTTCATGTACTAAACAATGAGTGAAGAAAATTTCAACATGCGCGCTGAATTTTACCATGATAATTTATTTATCTTGAATAAAAAAGAATCAGTTTAAACGCTCTTCTCTAGAAAACAATTTGGATCCATCTACATTTTAAAAGAGCTCAATTTTTGGTGAAGAGATGTTTCCTACTTCGTCTCTAAAATATTAATTCATTGAGGGAATAAAATATTGTCTAATGAAACGATGGGAAAGGCGCCATTGACAGGACCAAAGTTCGTTCTGAGCATTCCTACCAAAATTCGAACAGTCATTGTGGTTGCTTTATACAATAGAAAAAATGAATTTTTATCCATACCAACATTGAAAATTCTGGAATTCATCACAGTAATTTAGAGAGAAACAATCGTTGTATAACAGTTTGTGCAGTCGACACACATCAATTTTTGATAACACTTGAAAGTTTTATTTCTGCTGTAGCTGGTGCCTTAACTGGAAATGTGTCGCATGCAATGATGTAGAAGAATCTGTGTTAATTTGTGTCATTGTATTTGAATCCAAAAAAGGCGATGTTGGAAATGGTAGCTGTTTGGTTTCTATCTGTGCAGTGAGGTCAACTCTTTTTCCTCGGAAAAGATATAACAGTGTTTTATAGAATCAGAAGGGTGAATATCTCAGACATAAAGCTATATTATTGAAACAATTGTAGAAAGTTATATAAAAATTAAAGCAGTCCCTGCAGAATCACTCAAAAAGGCCACACTGAGCATCTACCACGCTCTTGACCAGCTCTGGAATTCGGCCTTTCAAGGTGTCCTTAAGTAAAGCTTCAAACGCTTACTACTTTATTTTCCATGTCAACTTGGTCTCTGTGTTACAAGCATTGAGCTTGGTGTTTTTCTCAACCTCGTCACTCATATAATATCTAGCGGCTTGTAATCATGGGAGTTAACCCTTTCGGTACCATGATGCAAATATCAGAACTTTTTCAACATATTTAAAATCAAATTTTAAAAAGGATGCTTTGTGATGTTTTACGGTCACTGCATTGTCCTGATCAAACTGTAGCTTGCACTGCCCTACCAGCGTTTGCACAGACACACGTGTTGCTCTGCATCTTAATAGGCGAAAAATGACTGCGGCTACCAGAGATGCCGTCGGCACCGAAAGGGTTAAAGAGTGAGCGGACGAAACGTTACGACCCGAATCATGATGCAGGTTATCTTTTTCCAATATACACTTGACTTTCATTGTTCTTAGCATTTGAACTTGCCATTTCTGAGTCAAAGGAATCAGATTTCACAGTGGAGTTCACTTTCACAAACGTAGTTGAAATAAAGTTACATACATTTTTTATTTTACTCAGAATTTACTGCTTTTTGTAAGGATAATGTACTCTAACAACATTATTTTCTCACATTTATTTCATCTACTGAAAATCCTGGATCAATAGTCTCTAGCATATAAAAGAGCTCTGATGAGTTTTAACATCAAAGTGAAAAGTTTTGACAGGTATGGCAACAGAAATAACAATGCTAATTTTTAGTGCGAGTACACTATCCTATGTTCACTCAATCTCAATTTTTTCCTTAATTTTTTCATATACTTATCCTCATCAGTTTGCTGTGTGTCTTCCCAAAGCATTCCGTTGCGTTCCTTTAATTTTTTTAGCTCAATTTTACTTCTTGTTTTCCTAGGACTGACCGTCTTTCGTTATTTTGAACTTTTCAGAAGCAACCGTTTCACATGGCCAGTTTTGGGTATGAGTTTCGGTCAAATGTTCCTTAAAGACAAAAGGAAAATGAAGGTATGGAGCAGGAAGCAATGGCTACAGCTTTCTCTATAATACTTGAAGAACTGAGCCATCATTTGGAACATCAGGAACGTGGGTCTGGAATGGCAAATGTTTCGAATCAAGTCTTGAGCTGAGGCCTGGTCTTCTGAGTTAAAAAGTTGACGTATTAAGAGAGTTGACTTGTGCTGCTTTAGCTTTATAGGTGATATTAAATGTGTCTATCTTCGTGGGATCTTGACACCTCAGATTACTTAAACCCAGGATACTTCAAATTATGCAGTAGCTTGGCCTATACTTTGATGGAGGAGTTAGGCGGCATGTGTTCTATAAATATCTATGGGTATAGAATGTTATTTGAAGTATAAAGTATTATGATTATTTTACAATTATAAAAGATGTTTCGATCATCACAGCATAGTTTACTGTTACTGGGTATTTAGTGATAATTTGTTTTACAGGAAAGCTGCCCAGAAATATGAAATAGTACTTAATTTGTTATGCTTTAAGTGAGAATCATGTCAATTTACAGTGAATAAACACTCACGACTGGAATGCATTAATGTGGTATTTCTTTTATTTATACTTCTCATGAAAGTTTTGAACAATAATGTATATTTTCGCATCTTTAACTACACAAATTATACAGAAGTTCCGGGGTCAAAACAATACTCTGTATTATGAAAAACTTTCTGTGCCTTCACTGATTTAACTCATTCAGAATTTACTTCACGATTCTCATTCACCTTAATAAACATATGTAATACAGAATTGAAATAAGTACTTGCTAATTTAAGAACATTGATTTGCTCAGCAAAAGTACTTGATTTTTTATTAAATTTTTGATTTCTTGTGTCAAGTTCAGTTGAAAGTTGATTTAACATTATATTCTAAATGTTTTCTTAAATTTGAACTTTGATACCAAGCAAATGTATGTTCTGCAAAGTTTCGTCTCAGATTATGATATTTTAAAGGTTTTTAGTACATTATCTACTGAAGAAAAACATCATACCTTGAAATTTGACTGATATTTTCACTGATATTATCCAGGATCAAACACAATTGCCAAGATATAAAACTATGTATTCCGTGGGAAAAATATTGTGGGTCCATTAATATTGTAAAAACTCAGTTACGCCGATTGAGGGTACTGCACAGACAAAGGAATTCATTTTAACACCACATCAAATTTTGGATCAAAGTTTTATTTCTCCGGGAATTTTCAGTTTCGATGTCTGCTCCCCAAAAACATCTTGGACAGCGTAGTTTCATAGATAAAGCATGCAAGGTATTTCACTGCTTGACACGCGTATACTGCACAATTTCATGCTACATTTCAGTTACATGCATTCACTTTAATACTCCGGCAAAACTATTCTTGAAATATGCACTCGTAACAGCGCTGGAGCAAAACTGTGCTTGGAACATGCACTCGTAACAGTAGAAAGAGCAGAACTCGAAGCATACACCCGTAACAGCATTAGAGAAAAATTCAGCTTCAAACATGCACTTCCAACAGGGGTGGAACACAGTTATGTTGGAAAGTGTTCTTGGAACAGTGGTAGAGTGTGAAGCTTATTGTGGTGAAAAGTCATTCAATTAATGAACTTCCGGTACTCATTGTATCTCGACCTTTAGAACGTTTTAAGTCCAGGTTGACACTACCAAGATCAATAACAAAATACCAAGCCGTTAAGTAACTGATTTTCTTTCAAATTCTGAAAAAACTTGACGTCGTGAAACTCCTAACGTTACCAGAATTGTTGGCATTTGGATTTTCATTGACATTAAGCACGAGCAGGTTTAAAATTTCGTTGAGCATCATCGATTGAAAAGTATGAAAAATGTTCTGAAAATTCTATAAGTCAAGACTAGTAAAATCAGGCCATCTTCCTCAGCTAGTGTCGCAATGCTTACGCAAAACATGGTAACACAAATTCCTGTCTGGAAAGTCTAGAGAGAAGAATTTAAACAAACTAGGCGCAACAGAGTTCGAGGTTGAATAGGCTATTTTCTTTGAAAACGGTAGAGCCGAAAAAATATGATAGTTTTAAATAAAATTATCATCTAATTTGAAAATGAGTTTTATTGCAGGGAGAAATTATTTTTTAATTACCATAAAATAGACGCATGCCACTGATAATGTGATATTGATAAGATTCTTAGGTTTTTTACTATATGAGCTTATTAACGTAAATAAAAAATAATATACACCATTCACATTGTTCATAATAACAGCTATATTTGATTGTTCATTCTAGGAATGACGTCACTCTTACTTTGTCCAACCTAGAATCTAGCAAATTGGGGGAGGTTGATGAAAAAATCTGTTTACAATGGAATAGTTCAGTAGTTTTTACCATAGGAACTCAAATTTTATGTGAGCCAATATTTCGATAAATTTAAGTTGAATCTTAGCAAATCAACTAGATATCTCTACCGAGAAGATTTGTGTATGGAAAGCAGAAAAGATCAGTAACAAACCAAGTTGAAAATACAACTGATTTATTCAAGTTAGAATGAAATATTGTTCACTGGTTCACTCGTCTATACATTTATTGTCGGAGAGTATGTTGTAAACTGGTGATGGCTGCCAAAGTTCAATTATTTTACAGAATCTTAAGGAAATTTCGATAAGTCATATTAACTAGGACACATTAATACGACGTAGCGTATCATATAATTAGTATAAATACAAATAATTTAATTTTTTCACACAAGATGTGCGTTTTTGTTACATGCGTTGGTATTGGTTCCACGATGTATACCAGATCTAAGAATACGAATACCTGAAACCATAAAATTCAAAATACAGTAAACTGGTGCAGAGGACAGTTACATTGTGATTCATATGTAGCAGTATTCCATGTCTTGACTTCGAGAATTGGTGATCATTTTATTCTGATGCTTGAAGTCAATGAGGACTGCATTGGTTCTCAACATGTGCATGGCAATCCGAGTTTTCACAAACTGATTGAAATAACTTCGAGAATCTTGTCGAACGTTACGAAACTGTTATTATTCTTGAGCAAAAAATGATGCCGAAGTTTTCTGAAAGAAATGTAGATAAATAGACATAATGGAAATATGAATGAATTAATAAACATCAGTTTCTGATATTTCACTATCATTCTTCTCATTCTTCAAATGAATAAGAAAGCTAAGAGTCATTGCAAAATTGTTTAGAAAATTATTTCTACGCAAAGTCGAGGATTCAATTCAAAACCTGATCATCTCTGTTAGACTTATTGTACATAAAAAACTTTATTAAGAGTTGCAATAATTTTGAGTTCATTGCAGAACTTGTGAATGTTGAACATGAGATGTGAGTCTCTTGATAAAATAGTAAGGTAAATTATTTTATTGTTTCACTAAAATAAAGCTTCAACGTCGAAGATCAAATTAGATTTATTGATGCTACTGCTACTGCGATTTAATTATTTAATTAGGGAGGTATAAGTTTAGCCAACTCAAGTACTATGAACTCAGATGTTCACTGTAATCTGTACGCAAAATTTAGTATCACAGACACTTTGAACTTGAATTTCACTTTTAGAATTTATATCAGAACTCTTGTGCCACCAACGCTTGATTGTTTAAAGCGTCCATCGCCGTAGAATGTTGGAGTGTAGTGTCGCTCATCCAATTTACAGAATTTGAACTAAGAAATATTAACCATTAATATCCCCAACGCTATGTTGAACTCCATGTGAAGTTTATCCGAAATAATTCTCTTGGTGCAGAATCAATGAAGAAAGATAAAACACTGTCGGATTTCATTGTTCTCGCACTCAAGACCTACCAATCTGTCCTGAAAACAAACCTTACAGTGAAGCAGTGGTCATCTTGATCAATTACTGGCTCGGTGGTCGAGATAAACTGCTTTACTGCACTTCCCTTACGTCAGGCTGCTAATTATTGTCAGGGCCCCGACAAACAATTACTGTGTGCTATTTTTGCAGACAAATAGCTTTTTTAAGACCATTGACTGACAAATAAATTGCCCAGTGAGGTCAGCGGTCGTAGGTTTCCATGCGTTCAACTGCACTTCAAAAGAGTATACAATTTTTACACGATTTGCGCTGTTTCTCTCCAAACTGATTTAGTTACAATTTAGTCAGGATATAGAAATTGTTCCATAATTATATATTTTCTTTTACCCAATAAAAAATGAAATAAATTTGATGATATGTTCAGATTATATGCTGGAGTATCAGATATGAACACTAAGCTCACAAAACTATTACATGGTAAAAAGAAATTAAAACACAAAAAACTAGTATTGGAAGAACAGAAGACAACTGTTCCACGTTTATAAATTTCATACTGACAGAATATATTTACTGAGAGGTGAAAATCAGAAAAGTTTATCTGCCAATATAGTGACCATGAACTGTTTTTGACATGGACATAACTTCAATTCAGATTTTAAATTCCATCACCAGCGCTATTCATGGAGTTTAGAATTTTGCAATTCTTCAGCAACAGTGAAGCCAATAACTCTATGGCAGCTGGCGGAAGTTGGGATTAAAACATGTCCCCTTCTTCTGGTAGCACGTGCCGATACAAAGCTGACAAAGTTGTAGGTTGGTTGAACCTTCATATTTTCTTACCGAATGCCTCAATTTGAACATGTTTCATTTAGTGAATTGATAAAAATATACAATTTTTAGGCGACATTCATTTTTAGCTATTATGTTCAGAATACTAAGAAATATATCGGGTGGGCCGAAAGAAACTGAAGTAACCCCAAATCTAAATTCTGCCTTAGGTATCTCGTAAACGCGTTGACCAGAGTAAGCAAAATTTTCAGACAATAAAAATACCGGTGTAATCTTCAATTTTATTCACTATAACCCCCATCCGTAGCGATGATGGCCTCGAGACGGCGCCTGAATGTAAGATATTGACAACGTAGTTCATGTTCATGGTCATCCACTCCCAGTCAATGGATACTTCAGGGGCGGTGATGTTTGTGTGGCAAACGTGGGAGGCCTTGGCCTTAATGTGCGGGCCTCAATGTTTCTCACCGGGATGACTGTCCAAGCCTTCTTATCTGAGAAGATGATCACCTGATCAGGTGAAGCAGACTTGAGTTCATTCATGAGCCTCTGGCAACGTTTAAAACGCTTGGCGCGGATGGCTGGTGTGAGCAGCGGCTTCTCAATAATGACAAGGGACATGCTTCCTAGCTTTGCGACTACTCGTCCAACTGTGGTAGCTACAACCCCGAGCCTCTTGGCGTGTTGGCGCATGGACGTCAAGAGACTGCTTTGAATGGCATCTCGCAAGCTGTCTCGACCCACAACACTCTTTCGACCACTGCCAGAATGTTTGATCGCGTAGACGGATGTACGGGACAGCCCGACCAGATTTGCAACCTCACTCACTTTGATTCCCGCCCGAAGTGTTGACACCTATGATGATGATGATGTGTAATGATGTACAATGATGTGTGATGATACATGATGATGTGTGATGGTGTATGTGTACGTGTGGAACTCATGTGGCATGGCCATTAAAACTCAATCGTCGCCGCACCAGGAACACAAACACGCAGCGCGTTTTATGAATTGTATGCAGTCCGAGCATCAGGACAGCAAAATTTCAAGCTCCTGAAATATGTTCTACAATAAGCTCAAGACCATGGGAAGCATCTGGCTACTAGTGCCCAACAGCCATGTACACAGCATACCTTTAATGGATAAGAAAAGCTGTAGGCCAGTAAAACCCAAGTACGAAAGACGGAACTAAAGCCAGGAGGCGTGTTTCTAGAAAACCTATTTCCTATTTCAAGAAAGGGACATCACAACAGCAAAACATTTATGAATTTTTAAAATTTGCATTACACCGACATCATACAGAACAGCAGCAACACGCAGTGCACAAACATCATGCAGTCTATATCATTACACAATCCTTAGCATCACGCAGTCCACAGCACAACGCAGCACACATCATCACACATTGCGTCAGCATCACGCATTACACCAGCATCACGCAGCTCTAAAATATCACATAATTACCCAAAATCATGGAATGTACATCATCATGCATCGCAGGGCATCCCGTAGTGCACCAGCACCATACAATGCACCAGCATCACGCAGTGCACCAACATCATGAAGTGCACAGCATCAACAGTACACCAGCACTATGCAGTCCACAGCAGCATGCCATGTCCAGGATCATGCAATCAATGACACCACACAGTGCACATCATACAGCACACCAGTATCACACTGTGAACCAGCATAACGCAATGCATCAGCATCACGAAACTTATCAACATAACGCAACCACCAGCATCACAGTTGATAGAATTACACAGTGCACGGTTTATGCAATGCTTAGCATCACGCAGTGAACCAACATTATGCATTGCACCAGCATCATGCAGTTCATAGCATCATACAGTGTCACAGTTCATGTAATGCACATCATCAAGCAATGCAGAGCATCGCACAGTGTACCAGCACAACACATTGTGCAGTATCATACAGTCCACAGCATCACGCAGTACACCAGAATCATACAGTACATATAATTACGCAGTACACAGCATCATGCACCACGACAGCAACACACGCAATGCGTGTAGCACAGTCCTCACACAGTCGCTGAGCGTGATCGCATGCAGCGCCATCGCGTGCCAGCTCGCCCGCTGTTCTCAACACCCTCAACCTGCTGCCCGTCAGGCCAATTTCTTATTATTTTATTATACGAGCCATTTTAAAACGGTTGTGTCCTTATCCCTCTTTCATACGAGCCAAAATTTAAAATTTTGAATCTTTATTGTACAACCTAGTGACTGGAAATGGGAAATTGGTGGAAAATAAGGAAAACGAGTGAATAAAGGTTACAAAAACTAGCCCCAGGTTAGCATTAGAAATGAAACATTCATAAAATTACAGTAACGTTAATATAGAGGTTGAATTTGTAGTGAGATGTAGCGAGTTGTAATAGCAACGGCATTTTCAACCAGCATGAAGCACAGTACAGATCCTGAATAATAAATAATGAAAACTATCCTCTTCGTGAGTAAATAATTAGGAGACATAGCAGAGAGGCAGTGGTCTGAATTAAATTCACTCATAGAAAAAATGTTTTTCTGAGAAACGTTATTCAAAACAAGAACTTGAGCCGTCTAATGCATAAACATAGGAGAGTAGTGCGACGAAGACTAATTGATGACACTGGTGAACTCGAATTCACTCGCAACTTAAAATGACATAAATTCTAATGTAAATAGCAGTTCAAAACGTATTTTTAAATCATTTGGTTATATATATGTCGCAATGGGAATTTTTCAACCTAATTGAAATTCCAATGACTTTAGTAATGTAGAAACAGCCGTCGGACAAGTGATCCTCTGGCTTTCTCCATAGCATATGAAGAGTGAAGGTCATGTAGCGACGCTTCTTTCTTAACCAAGTTATCGTGTATCAAGGCTAGTTAGGCTTACCTGCAACAATGAAAACTACAATTGCATTAAACTGCTGCATGATGGATGGCTCCTGACGACGGACTAAGAATCAACATTCAAAAATATACAAATAACAGTACTCAGCATCCAAGAAACAAAAACTTTGTTTACCAGTGAATTACACTTAATATAAAGTTTCATCTCACCAATAAGCCATGATATTTCTAACTGTACATGAAATTGAGTAAAGTACGAGAACTGGAAATATTGAAGAAATTATTTATGATTCCGTTCTAATTATTGGATGTAAGCCTAACAATAGATGAATCACAAGAATAACAGAATACTTCATTGGTAAAACTTAAAACATCAACTAAATGGCTCGAATTCTATAAGTACATATGAATACGTGTGGTGAAAGTGCAGGCAAAACACATCCCATCAACAGTAAATGGCAAAGAACCGCAGTATAGAGGAGCTGTTACCTCAGTGAGGCAGCCAGCGGCTACACTCGGTCGCTATTTATGTCTGGCTAGGCAAGTTACTTCGGACGCTAAAATGCCCCATCCTTAGAAAACTAAGAAGTTTTTCCTCCAGAACGAGCATCCTACTTCAGTCATTCTTCTGACTAAGAAGAAATAGGTATATGTCGAGGTGTACAACGATAAATGACAAATATCTTAGTGGTAATGTTTCTAATACCTCCCAAAAACCTAAAAAGTTGATCTTCTTTTGACACGGTTGTCAATTTCCTGAAGTCATAACCCCTGTTTTGAACGACTCTAGTAACGCTTCCATACATATTAAAGTAGTACATAGAAGACTCTTTACTTATTGGCGAGCTTCTTATGGAGCAGCCTTAAAAGGATGGTGATTTTTTTCTTTTTAATTTGTAGCTGCTCTGACCAGTCCCGAGCTCTTTGGCTTGCCGTTCGTTGGTTCTTAGAATGATGCTCATATTGCACTTACTTTGTAAAGCTGCTGGTCGACGAATATTTTTAATTTGCCAGAAAGTTGTTGATATTCTGGCTTCAAATCTGAACATAATTCCATTTCTTGCTACCGTTTCTACCGAATGTGGAATTCTAGAAAAGGCGGCACTACTTCAGATCCCGACATAGGAGCAGCCATCGCACAGCTAAACAGATGACAATTATTACCGATTAGTTTTGTACCGAAAACTCTCGGTGAGACCAAGAGAAATTACAGTACCATGAAACGAGAAGCCATCGCCGGAGTTTGGACATTGAAGCATCTTAAGTACATAGTAACAGGGTTCTACGTGACGATCCTCACGAACTCCCAACCGCTAACCACTCGTTTAAAAATATATTGTCAGAGAATGCAATGCTAGCACGGTGGTGTGTTCAAGTGCAGCAGTTCCACCTTAAAATACAATTTATCGTAGGTAAACTTAACAAATTAGCAGATGCTTTCTCTCGCCTTCTTTATCAAGTGAACACGGAACATGTCTTCAAAAACTTAGATGATAATTTTAAGGGATGCTTGTTCAGTAATTCGCACTCGGATGATCTATTAGCAAAGAGTGAACTATGGGGAACCCTTCTGTGGACACACGATAGTATTTCGGCAGCTCAGAATGAAGATGAACACTTTCGTAGGATACAGTGGAAGTCTTTTTAACCGGCGTCCATGGGACTTTGCAGTTGCCAGTTAATACCACCCAAGTAACCACAAACAATTCATAGACACGCTAGACATAGAAGGAAAACAATATCAATTGTTTAAAGCAGTTAAAGAAGAAAAAAACATAATGAAGAAATACATAAAGCTTAGCCAGCGAGTGCCTGTTTAAAGGAATTCTACTGTAAAACGTTTTTTATGCAACCCCCTACATATGAATATGAACTCTGTCCATAGGAGTATGCAAAACAAAATAAAAAATCGTAATGATGCTCCTATGTCCCGTAGTGTCATCAAAAATGATATTCTTCATTTCAAACGACACATGGAGGGTTCATGTCATAAATACGTCTTCATTAATGTTTGTGTTCTGAAAACCTTCATTCATAACGTAATCAAGTTGGATCATGAATTCGATAATGTTTCTTTCACATTGTGGTGGTGATTGCACACTGTTTTGGCTCCAAAAATATTTTCACTTTCCCGGAGAGTGGCATTCGACAACAAATGCTTAAAAGTACGCGAGGTATGCCAACGTTGCAATGACAGGATAACGAAGCGAATGGTAATACGCAAATACCCCATGCTGAGTAATCCTTGGGATGTAGCAGGTATGAACCTATAAGGATCATTTCTAGTGACTTTCAACGGAAACACGAACGTCCTGTGCAGCACAGACTACTTAACGTGTTTTAGCTTGACAGGCCCCATGCGTGACAAAAAGGTCTATACGATCGCCTAATTCTTACGGATACATCTGGTCGGCCCTTTTAGTTGTCCTAAAGACATAACTTCACATAATGTCGCTAAATTTGGCAAATTACTAAAATTTTTGTGTGTACATGACTCTATAAAGAAGCATGAAACAACAGAGTACCATCCCCAATCTAATGATCTCATAGAGGAACTGAATGCAAAAATTGCCTGTATCTTGAGAAATTACGTACACGAACGGTCTAAACAATGGGATGTGTTGATCCCAGATAAATGTTGTCAATAAAAAAGTGGTTTAAATAGCATACAATAAAATAGAATAGAATAGAATAGAATAGAATAGAATAGAATAGAATAGAATAGAATAGAACAGAATAGAATAGAATAGAATATAATAGAATAGAATAGAATAGAATAGAATAGAATAGAATAGAATAGAATAGAATAGAATAGAATAGAATAGAATAGAATAGAATAGAATAGAATAGAATAGAATAGAATAGAATAGAATAGAATAGAATAGAATAGAATAAAATAGAATAGAATAGAAACGAGCCGTTTGGCCCATTCTTGGGTTGATACCCAAGTCCCATGCCGTCTAAAGTAAGGGCATCAATCACGCTCGTTCATCTTAATCCCATAAGTCAATTCAGTCACGTACACGCACTTCACTCACGTACAGGTGCGTATTTCAGTCACGCGCATTAATTTCAATCATACACTGGCCGTGGTAGAATAGAATAGAATGAGGCTATAGGAACGAACCTTATGGCCCATTCTTGGGTCGGATAATTACTTCGATAATTATTCGGTTGTATACCCAAGTCCCATGCCGTATTTCTAGCCGCGTCAACCATGTCGGTAGCGGGATTCGAACCCGGATCTTCCCGCTCGAAAGCAGACTCGCTCACCAGTCGACCAAGCTGGTGATGT